>JAFBJQ010000105.1:264852-509566 GCA_016785345.1 Trinectes maculatus
CACACACACACACACACACACACACACACACACACACACACACACACACACACACTCCACCTCCACCACCAACGAGCTCCCCTGCTGTGAGAGCAAACACTCATAGCACATGATGATCATGACGATATGGAAAAATGAATTATGCATAAAGGCAGCCTCGCCTCGGCTTTGGGTACAAAGCCATGTGGGTGATAGTCTCCTTTCAAATGATATGGGAAATATCCCCTTAGTATTAATAATATAATAATCTATTCTGCCACATTCTTCTCTGCTGTATTACTCTCTCATAAATTTGAGCTTTGTAAGATGTTGTATACACCTCATACCCCCCACACACTAAATACGGAACCATCAATACATTTAATTCAGAAACCATTTGTCTATTGTGTGCCTTATATTAACTTTAGCATAAATGATGAAAGAATGTATTCATACATCACCTAATCACAGAGAAGCTAATTCCAGCGTTGCCCTTTAATAAACTGTTGGAGCTGTGGGGGTGAATGTAATTATGTTTTGCTGACTTTGCTTCTTTAAATATTCTTCATTGTGTCATTTCAAGGTCACAGTGCAATTAAAGATGCCTGCGAAGAAACAGTGCTGTTAGGCATGCAGAGATAACTATTGTTTATCCAATCCAAAGTCGAAACTGTATTATACCAAACTGTATTAGCTCAGCATTTAAGAGATCCTGATAGTGTGACAGTATGGAACGGCTCTCTGAATCTAAACACAGACAAAATCCATTTACCCAGCAGACTGGCTATTATTATATATTTGCCTAACACAAATTAAATGTTGACATTATTGAAGTAACAACAGATTCGCTGTTGACTGACAGACTAAAGGTGCCTGGCTATATTTGCCAAGAAAAGAGCAGCTCCTGGAAGGAAAATAAAACAGGCAAGGTCCACAGAGGCTCCGAGACCAGGGAATTCTACACTGCACGACAAGTGTGGTTAGACATGGTTGGCTGGAAGGTCACATTATGGTTCTATGTTATTACTGTACAGCTGTTAGGTCAGCCAATGGTCTGTGAGACATAACAATATAAATGGCTGAAAATGACTGGAACACAAGGTGAATAAACAGAAGCCACTCTATTTTATTTGGCAGCATCCAGCCATAATAAAATGGTATGATATAATAAATCACATTACATTTTGGCTGATGTTAACGTTTTCATCCAAAAACGAAATGACCGTATCACTCTGAGTTCATTGTTGTAAATCAAACCATGGAATAAATGAAGTAATCTCTGCTTTCGTAGCACGACAAATTATTTTATTCATTCCATTCCATTGTGTTCTAAATGATCTTTTTATTGTGGTCACCGGTACAATTTCCAGTTCTTCACAAACTTTTTTGTGCTAAAATCGTTTTAGATGTTAAATGTCAAAGGCCCTGAATGTTTCAGTCTACAGAGAACAGAACAACCAGAAAGACAATTCCACTGCTCGGAAAATATCCAGTACCTTCTACAATTAATATAAGAACAGTGCCTTGTTAATGCAACTCATAGTATTTTAAACATAATATTTAGTGTTGTGAAATGCATAGCATATTTAAAACAGTAAACACAGTACACATTAAATTGTAGTAAGCCTCTCAGCCTGTCCGCTTTATTCATCAATACATTGTTTTAGTTAATTATCCACTAATTGTTTGTTTATCAGTGTGAAATATCCTCTTGTTTTTAATTTCCTGTCAGTACATTAATATCACCATTAATCATAATGCATTTGACTGTGTCAAATAATGCAAAGATGGTATTGTAAAGGCCTATTTTCCATACAACACAACACAAAATAATTTGGCATTTACAGTATGTTAGTTAGTGTGTGTCTGTATATAAATGTGTTGCATTACCAATCATTTCAGTTACTGGGCCTTAAGCCTGTCTAATTATCTCCTCCGTGTGGCAGAGTTTAACTACACACCAAACAGAGATGACAGAAGTGTGTGCAGGTGTAGATGTGCTCATGTGTACGTGTCATTTGGGTGGGTGCAGTGGTGCTGACGTTCCCATAACGCGCTGACACCTCCTCAGTATGTAAGAGCCATCTCTCGCACTGCATTATTTAAAGGTTGAGACGGAGAGAGACGGGAGGAGAGGGAGAGAGAGGGGACGAGGCGAGATAAAGGGAGGGAGACTCAGGTGTCCTTAAAAATGGTCTCTAAAATGGAATCATATAACACTGCAAAACTTAACTAATGAGTGTACACACTGTCTCTGTGTCTGTTTCTTTCCATTTCCCATGTGATTTCTCATCTCTCCTCCCTTCTGTTTTGTTCCCCCATCACATCACCCTTCCCCCCCACCCACCCCATCCCTCACACCCTCCCTGCTTCCGTCTCTCCTGCTACAGCTAACAACTTGCCAGGAGAAATATGATTAGCACAACGAGCTGAGAACCACAGTTTGCTGTTGATGTACAACACAAACACACACACACGCACACCGCTGCACACACACATGGGTTGAGAGAAAAAAATAGAGGAGACAGGAAAGGTGAGACAGAGAAGCAGGGTGTGATGGATAATAATACCAGGAGTGCACCGGTTAGGTAATTAGTTACTGTGTTGAGTTTGAATAATGCTTCCTTCTCACAGCCCAAACACACACGAGTGAGAGGGAATCGCAAAGTCTGAATTGCCCCCGTGTGTGACTGTTTGTCTCTCTGTATTCTCCATAGGATGCTGTGTCGCTGTGCATGCTGGGAAAGGCTGTAAGCCCCACACGTCAGACAGACTGAAAAGATGAGTAACTCAAATCCAAGAACCAGAACAGTCAGTAATCCTGATTTTGCATCACACCATTATGAGAAGAACACACTTCCAGAGTTAAGTAAGTAATGTTTCTCATTTCTCCTCTACAGTAAATATTCATTGTTATGGTTTTTATTTGACTGAAACACTCTGGATGTATATGCTGGCATCATTCACTGGTTATCACTGATGCAGTGCACACTCCTACAGCTCTCCTCACATAACCCCTCTCCATAGTTAAACTTCAGCAAGCAAACACACTGTGTGCACAGCTACTGTCTGTGTCGAAGAGCATTTGACAATTTTATATACTGCAGTAAAAATATTAATTAATAAATAAAAGGAGCAATGCAAACAACAGTAAAATATGTTAAAAGTAAATTTACAAACATGTCAGCCTTTGTCCAAAAGGTAAAAAAAAAAACAGCTTCACTAGTTCAACAGAGAAGCAGCAATGATATAAAAAAAAATCTAATCCACAGTTCAGTGTCCAGTGAGAATAACGTTTACCTACAGACTTATTAAAAGTTACTTCAGAGTTTTTGAAAAAGCACAAACAATAAAGGAAAAAAATGCGGACAATAAAAGTAATATTAACTGATGATGCAATCACATGTCATGACTGAATAAGAACATGATATGTAACTTCTGTTTTGAGTCTGTTTTGAGTTACGTCTTGAAAGAACAGTGTGTATTCCTGAATGACTGGGGGAATATAGACAGACAAAGAAAGGCTGGGAGAAAAAGAGACTTTGAGGGAATGAGGGGATGCAGAAAAGACGAGGGGGGGGGGGGGGGGGGGGGGGGGGGGGGGCGGGGGGGGTGGGGTAGGTCTAATTTATTTGGATTGTAGATGACCTGACCTTATAAATAAACTCCCCAATCAGGCTACAGCAGTCTAGTTGCTCTGACTGATAATACATTTGGTGCTGTTAGCATAATTTGTGTTTATGTGATGTAATTTTAAATTGTGTAATTTACTGATACGTAACAATACAGGAGTAATTATTAAAAATGTTCTTAGACAAGTGCTGCCTGGGCCCACGCCACACCCAGTCATGGTTTACAGTGTCATATACACGCATATGCAGGTTTTATTTAATATTAGAGATATATGTCTTATAATAAGCATTTATATTTGCCGAATAGTACTCGTCCAGGAAATGTGACATGTCAAGTTGTACACAACAGGCCTAAAGACCACCAACCTCCAGCTAGCAGATAGAAAAGCTGCATTTACACTGACCACTTACAAGAATTAGCATCCATCAACATTCAGAGCACTAAGAGTCTGACCTCCATGTTCAAACATCAGGGACACTGGAAAAGTCTTGGCAGTAGTGGCATAATATTCTTCACTTCCATTCAAACTTATAGGTCTTTCTTTAATGCCACTAGTCATAAACTAACTGGCTGGTCCTGTATTATCAGCTAATACTGTCCTATCTGCTGTGAAAAAAAGCAATTATTATCATGAGGTTTATTATCATGAACACATAGCAACCTATATATTTATTTAGAGACATTAAACAAACTCACGGAAAAAAAACAAGTCTGACAAAACGCCACAGCAACAAAATAATACTCAACATCATAACTGAAAATAGATAATCAATAAACTGGTCTTCTTATTCTGCGTCAACAGTTTGACGTTTTCGGAAAACATTCCCTAAAAAATATTATTTCAGAATAAACTTCAGTCTGACAATGACTGGCCACAGGAGGCTACTGCCTCCTTCCTTTTTCACAGTATTTCGTTTAGAAACCTGTTGTTTTGTTTACTTGAAGTAAGAAAGGTGAAAGTAAAAAAAAAAAAGCAGGAACACTCATAGTAAAGCATTAATATATCTTTTCAGTAATCTGATGTCAAAACTCAGTTCCAACGATCTTTGTAATACACGTTTTAATTAAAGTAATATTAAAAACATTTTATGACTGGAAGAAAATGTTTCACAACCATTGTTTTATAAGATCCACAATGCAAAAAAAATAAAATAATCTGTTAGACTGAATGTTATGAGGATTATCAACATACACTCAAAACTATAACTGCTATTATCAATCAAATTCTACATTTGTGCTGCTGATAGTCAATAATATCGGGAAAATAAAACTATATCTAGTATTTAGAAATGTTTTGGTATTGCTTTAGTCATGAGCAAACTGATACTGCAGAAAGCGGCTGTACAGTATGCAGAGAATATTTCTAAGAAGAGGGCAGCACAGGAAACATCAGAACAGAGCAGAATAAAACCAATTAGAGCAGGTACTCACTCAGAAAGAAGTAGGAATAGCCCCCAAAACACATCACTAACATGTAGTAGTCTGCCTGCTATCCTGTCAGGGTGCGAGCTGGTTGCCTTGGCCCTGGCTGGGCGTTATTTGTGAGCCAAATCCTTAAAGAACAAGAAGCTTTCTCTGCGCCTAAACCTGCCGACAGAGAGGGGGCTTTGAAGGCCCCCAACCGAGCTCGGCACAGAGCTTTGAAGCCAACCGAAAACTCTGCTTTATGAGACTAAATGGAAGCGAAGAAAAGGGGAAAGTTAGAAAAAGCAGAGAAACACTGAGCACTGTTGCTGATTTTCAATGCTGGTTCGTGTTTGTTAGTTTGTGTGCAGTTTTATGATTAATTGGCAGTTTTGTTTATCACTGGTGAAAATATATAATACTGTGACACCGTAGTTTGTCAGTCAATCTCAGATAAAATTGACTATTTTATGTCTCTATATGTATTAGTTAATAATATTGATTAATGATCTTTACTTTATTTAAAAAAAAACAACATCTAAACCAAATTGAAATGTGTTACCTACTGATCATTGAACTGATTTGTAAAGTTTTATTTGTTTAATTGTACAGATCAATTTGATGGTTGTTTATAAGATTATTTATGTTTAAATCAAAACAATATAAGGACGAAAACAATGGCAATTATTTGTTGTTGATTTTTTTTATATGGGTTAAAAAAATCTGTGTAGTATGAATAGTTTTTTCTCCCTGTAGTCTTTCAGCATAGGAAATGGTGCCTCCTAATTCTTGGCCATATTTTTTCCCGGCAAAGGCTCTATTTCTTGAAGACAACATAATAACAAAAGATAGTTATTATTTTTTAACAATATAATAGAAAATAATGAACACTGTCATTTTTTGTTAAATGCTATATTTTGAAATATATTTCTTATGATGGCAATCATAGTTATATTGTGTTTGTGTTCCAGTTATCAGCTTGAAAAACTAATTGTATTCATTGGCTACAGAAAATGCACTTTCCTCTCCCCCTTCCATAGATGCAAATAGTTCGGTTTGTCTTTCTGACAACACACTGAGTGACATAAACTGCCAGCCTCAGTTTTTTTTCGTATCAAAGTGTGTTTTTGCAGCATTTCCTCACAGTAAATTATCGCATTTATCAATATTACACTTCAAAACAGACTGGCATAGTAGAAATTGTTGTTTTTTTAAATGGAAAATTGAGTACATGCATGCTAATATAGGTCTGTGTGGCCCACTGAGGAAACCGTGGCTTGTTGGGTGAAAAATCGAATTTCTCATGTCTGAACTTTAGCTCTGAAAAACAATTCTGGAGCCAAGACCCATCCATAAAACATCATTACTATGGTGTTTTTCATGCTTAATCAATTATCAAAAAACAAAAACAAAAAAAACTAAAAGCTATCTAAACTGAAGCCTGGCTGTTTTCAAGATGTCGCAGCTGACTTTTCAGAAGCACCACTGCAGTCAGATCATAAACTCTGGACTCTCAGAAACCCATTTATCACTTTCTCTGCCCCTCTTTCTCTTCTGCTCGCTCTTCTCTCAATAAGTCCTTTAGAAACACACAAACCATCTCCAACAGACAAAACAGTGGACAAGCCTCTGTGATGTCCTGACTCATTCTGCTCGTCCTCTTTCCAAAGCCTTGGGGCCGACGCACTGGGACCCAAAACCAACATGCACATAATGGGGCCTTGTTGGAGCCGCCTTAATGTTTCTAATGTTATGTAAATGAGGAGGGAAGAGGGCAGGAGAGGAGAAGAGCGGAGCAGAGCGGAGGAGGAGGCAGTGGGAGTGTTTGTGTGTCCGAGGAGGCTGCTAAGCTCCCATTACCAGGGGATTAGGCAAATGCTGCCGTTGTATCGATGCTGGTTCGACAGCGAACCGCCAACCCTAATCCCCTCCTCTCTTCTCCTTCCTACAACGCCTCGTCAACGCCTCCTCTCTATACAGTCCCCCACCAGTCGTTTGTTCCAAATCTCACAACTTTCTGCCTTCAACTTTTCAACTCTCTCTCTCCTCTCGTTTCGCAGCCATGCATAAACGCAAGAGCTGACACAAACTTTAAAAACACTAGCACCACTAGAATGACTTGGATCACAGCCAGTGTAAATTTGTCTGTTCATTGATTTTTCTGACATGTGATGTCTGTCTGTGGGTGTGTGTGTGTGTGTGTGTGTGTGTATTTGTGAATGTGTAAGAAGTGATCAATACTGAAAGCCGGAGAGTGCCTTTCTGGTCTGCGTGTGATGTTTTAGCCCGGAGCCGCAGATTGCAGCTATGACCTACTGGCTTCTGAGCACATCAACTCTTCAGTTGACGGCTCCTCTGACTCTGGGCAGGAGGACGCGTGTTGGTCTCTGGCTGACGCTCACACTCCCATGGTGCCCTGGTGGCTCCTTTAAAGGGATTCTGGAGACATCGCTCAGCTTTATCCCCCTGCAGTGAGACAGTGCATAAAGATGGGAGACAGAGAGGGAGAAGGAGCACACTGTGTTCTACTTTGCAATTTCCTTCAAACTTTCTCTGTGAATTGGTGCAGCTCATTTCTATCTTTTTTTTCTAGAGTTAATAATATTAATGATGATGATATCATACACATGCAGAAAAAACAGATCAAAAATATTCATTTTCACTGTTTTTTAACAGGGAAGTGATAGAAATTATAATAGGATATTTATTAGCACCTGAAGTTTTTATACGAGTTTAATGCAACTGAAATAAATACGATGCTACCATCGTACATAGACATAATAGCAATAAAGCAACAAAACAAGACAGATTAATCTCTGCATGCGTTATCACTTACTATTCAACAGAGCTCAGGCTGAAGTGTGTCATCAAAAAGTGAGAAAGCTTTTCTGATACAAACGAGTAGTGTTATGCTTATGTGCATGTGTGTGTGTGTGTGTGTGTGTGCATATATGTAAATGCTTGTGCATGTGTGACACAGTTGCACTCGGAACTTGGAATACTCAATTATCACATTAGCACATCCAGGGAGAAGCCGAAAGGCTACACACACATACACGTACACACCCTCACTCACACACACACACACACACACACACACCACCCCCTCATATCTATGGAACTGCAGGCCCCCTGCTGAGAAGCTCAAACACCAACTGAGGATGGGGGCTGCTGGTGGTGGTGTGGTGGGTTAGAGGAGGGGGGTGGGGGGTGGGCTGTTGGGTTGAGAAGCATAAGGATGGTGAGTGACTTTGAGACCAAGGTTAAACACAAACCGTCCGTTGTGTTCTTCTGTAGGCCACATTGAGACTGGCAGCAGCACTGCGTCACAAAACACATCCTCCTCCCTTATTTCTGAGACCCATGTGTTGGCGCAGCAGGGTGACGCCGCTCAGGGCCCCAGCAAAATAGTGTATCCCTGTTCAACCTATGCCGCATTGCAATGCAACATTTTCTACCGACACACTGCAACAGCCAGTACGAAAATGTTCTTAGGTCTGGTTTCCTGTCATTTGCCAACAGGAGTTGGACAAAGACAAGTCAGAATGGGCAGATATCTCAGACAATAATATATTTTTTGTAATTTTGTAATATTTTTTTTTCTAAATTGGTATATTGCAAAAGAAATTGCCTTGAAACAGGTGGCTGAAGTGTTAATTCCTTTGTATTGCTGTTGTTGCTAAGGAAACACAGTGGAAAGGGGCCAGGGAACACCATTTGTTGTTAAATAACAAAACACGGAAAATTCACTAACGAACAGCTAATTGAAAGAAAGACATTCACATATTCATGAACAACAGAACATAATGGATCTGATGCATGACAAAGCCAGGTTAAGATGAGAAGCTCCTCTGCATCAAAACAGTGCACTGCTGCTATCGCTGCTCTACCATCACCGTTACCCTTTGTTAGTAAAACCTGATCTAAAATCAAAATATACCTGATGCCTGTGGCTGTATCTCCTCAGAACAAAGGCAAGGCATTATTGTTAAGCCCATACAGATTTCAGACTGTGCAGCTAAAGAGCTTACAAAATGACAGATATCAACAGCTTCTCTTTACAGCTGCTGCAGCATATAGAAGCATATAGAGTTATGGTTTGCAGCCCGTCAGCTGATATGCTGCAAGAGGTGTGGCTATATAAAGTCAAGTGTTCAGCTATTTAAAGTCGAGTGTTCGGCTTTTCAGACGACACAGCCGCTACCAACTTGTGTGTGCATACAGTGCGTTGGCTTACAATGGCGTGTCATAGTGAGCTGATGTGTTGGTATGATACTTTGACTCCATTGGTATGTTGTCAGGAGAGAGAGAGGGAGGGAGGGAGGAAAAATGTAACAAACATACAGATGCGGTATGAGCAGACAGAGAGGCATGCTGAGAGGAGCAATGAGTTCTCTGGAGTGTGAAATATGTGTGAGTCACTGGAACGTCATGCTAAGTTTGGGCCTTATCAGACACCTATTGTTACCGTGTGTGACATAACGCAGAAGGTATGTGACACTGTCATCATTTAATTACTGTACTGGTTATAATAATAGCTTTGTTTCCTTTGATTCATTTTTAATAAACTGTAATTGTTTACATTACACTGTATTTTTTGATAATAAGTATACATATGATAATAAGTAAATAAGATAATTACTAAGTATATATATAATAAGTATTGTCTGATGTGTGCAACGCTATCATTTTTACTAGACCTACAGGGAGGAACATTTTAAATACCATAATAGAATAGATTGCTAACTGGTATAGACCGAGGAAACCTATATGTCAGTCATTACTGACAGACATTGTAGGCTGCTGGCTATTGACCATGATGCCCATCTCAGTAGATAGTATAACATAAATATTGTTAAAGCTCATGACAACAGTATTTCCACACTCATGATTCAGTACACAAACTGTATACAAATAATTTTCTCCCCTTTTATGCTCTGGTCCTCGACTCCTTTCTTCAGGTCTTCCTCCTCCACTGCACTATAAAAACTGTTCGACTGAAAAATAATTTAAAAGAAAGAAAGAAAGACATTGTTTACAGCAGGTTGAGATGCCTGCTAGAGCATGCAGGGGGACGTTTTTAGTAGTTAATTTGGGAACTTGGTGAAATTGATTAGCTTCCCTGGAGACATTAAGACGTTAAAGTTTAACCACAAAAGCAACTAATGGTGTTAATGAAAACTACATCTTGTTGTTTCAGTCCCAGGCCCTTTGGTGTTGTTCACAATAGCACTGAAGCATGACGCACTTTTTAGCCTGCGGGCTTCCTGCATTACCTATATGAAAGCCCACAATAATATCATAATACACAACTGTGTTTTATTTTTATATAAATGTATCTCCCAGGTTAAAGTATTTTTTGTTACTTTTCCCCATACTATAACTCAACAGCCCTGCGTACAATTCAAATGAAGCACTGTCATACCAGCATAAGACAAACATACAGTATATTGTATACTTGATTTGAACGCACACTAGAATCCAAGAATTAAATATGTAGTAAGACCTTGATTTTATGATTTCTTCATAATTTGTTTAACCTAGCAGCTTTAGTACTCCATTTTCCTATATACCTTCTTGTTTGCTTACATAGTTGCAGGCAAACACGTTAACCATAATGACAGTACTATTAATGAATGAATGAATGTATCTCCCAGGTTAAAGTATTTTTTGTTACTTTTCCCCATACTATAACTCAATAGCCCTGCGTACAATTCAAATGAAGCACTGTCATACCAGCATAAGACAACATACAGTATACTGTATACTTGATTTGAACGCACACTAGAATCCAAGAATTAAATATGTAGTAAGACCTTGATTTTATGATTTCTTCATAATTTGTTTAACCTAGCAGCTTTAGTACTCCATTTTCCTATATACCTTCTTGTTTGCTTACATAGTTGCAGGCAAACACGTTAACCATAATGACAGTACTATTAATGGTATATACTGTCACTGTTGCGGTAGTCTTTTGTCTATAATATGAGTTTATGCAGCTGTAAACATTATTTTTTAAGCAGTGCAAGACTTTTGTTACTCCTCAGCCGAGAGCATGCTACAGATTCAAATCATTTATAAAGTTTTTTCTATCTATATAATTTGTTTAATAATGGATTCATGTTATTATTGTTCTATTGATCAAAGTTAATTAACTTTCAAGTTTTTATGTATGAGTGTTATGTTTTTCCTTTCCAACTTTGTAATAGGTTTATAAATCACAGCTGCAGACACGGGTGAATGTGCCCTAAAGCTGTGATGCTCCTCCATGCATGCCTTTGTTTTGTGGTTAAATTTCTTTATGTCAAAGAATTAATCGCTATTGCATTTTAAAACAGCAAAAACGTTTCATGCACAGAGAAGAGGATAGTCGGAAAAATGAACAGTTGCAGATTTTCTTTAGAATCACAGGACTAATTCTCTGTTGTCTAACAATAGAAAGAAATTCAGTATGTCCAGAGGGGCTGGGAAATAAGAACAAGCAACTGTGAAATTAAGCATCAGTAGAATGTAGAGGCTCTCTACACAAGGTAATTGCAGGTAACGCAACAAAGGCTGAGTGAGACACACTGCTGACGACATTTGAAATTATACCTGAATACTCTCAACCCCACAGCGATGAATGATGGCTTTTTGCTTTGCACCCATACATCAACTGATTTAATGATGCATAGCAGTTGGGCACATTTATTGTACAACTGACAAAATAATATGAATCTGTTTGACCTGCAGATATGCACCGATTGGCCAAAACAGTAAGAACATTAATTGGTTTTAATGTAGTGGCAGATTTGTGTATATCTGTGGCCTGTTTAGAAAGAGTTCATCCTGGACCATCATAATTATCAAATTCTAAAAAATATTTTCTCGTTTCACTTTGTTTCCATAGCTTCACAGCTCGACAAAGTAAAACAATTCACTGATTTACCACAACATTTAAACCAATTAACGGTTTTATTGTTGTGGCTCACTGGTATTCTAATTGAACCTTTAAAGATGTAATTTATGAACAAAATAAATTCTGTTTATTTTCTTGGCAATTGTAATGGAATTGAAAAACCCACCAGTCATTGTAATCACCCCCACTCACAATCCCTTGTGTGTATAAGTGCGTATTTATGGTCATTTCATTGTGTGTCTCATCTCTTAACAACCTAATTTTTAGTGTACCCAGTGTTCTTTGAGTACTTTGGCCCATGTCCATCTTACGTTCAGTCTCCTCACCTAACAGCTGATCCAATGAACTCTCCACAGAATCCTCCAGCCAACTGAGACTATGGCAGACACACCTGAGAGTGTGGGACTGTGTCAGTTGTGGCAGTGCCAGTATAGCCAAACTGGTTCTGTAGTGTGTGTGTGTGTGTGTGTGTGTGGTCATGCGCATGTAAGGAGGTAACGGTTAGATTTGGCATGGCTGGGCCTGGGGTGCAGCAGAGAGGGGTCAGGTGTGCTACTTCCTGCCTGTCTAACTACCCTGGCTGAGAATACGTGTCTGTGTGTGTGTGGGTCAGCTGTGGTAGTTGACCTGAGAATTTGGGGATTAGCTTGGATCAATTTGAAACACTGACTGTTTGCTCGGGGTCAGATGATGACAAAATGTCTTCTCAGACCATCTCAGTCAGAGGACGACAATGAGGATGAGGCAGATTACGATGAACACATCCTGTGTGTCTCTCAGAGAGTGTGATGGCTTGAGGATCAACACATGAATCATGGTGCTGCTGAATATCGACCAACCACATGGTTGTTGTGTGATGCTGTACAGTATGTGGGCTCGTCAGACTTTGCTCCACAGCCCAGTAACTGACTGAAAGTGTAGCTGCAGTTGTTACCGACATGAGAATGTGTGCGTCTCATACACCACGGTGTCGATCACTGTCAGTAAACTGGATTTTCGCTCTCTCTTTCTGCTCGGCCGCAGAGTTTGCATACTGACACGTGCACAGATGTGTGGCTTCAGAGGACAGTACATTGACTCACTCATTTTATGGGAACTTAGTCAAAGCCTACATTTAAACAGTAGCTACTTGAAAATCAGTGGAACCATGCTGTTAATTCATAATGTTCCAAACCTCCAATACACATGTCAACAGGTAAACAGGTCACCCTGCCCAAATGGGTTTTGCACAAATTAACAGGAGAATGGAGATGTCAGTCAAAAATATGTCCACACCCACATAGCCCGGGAAATGTCTCATGAGAACAGTGATGTTTTGCAGACTATCGTGCCAAAGATGTTGGCAAACTGTGTGCAAAGCAAAAAAGCTGACATTTATTTGAAGTCGTATTCATGGTGGCAGATGAATTCATTATAAAAAAAAATGTTTGGAGCTCATCAGAGATAATATAGTAAAAAGAAAACCTTAGCTGAGGGATGTAAAATAGAAACACAGCGAGCCCCAGCTAAATATATATTTTCTTAACACTGATTAATGTTCATAGAAATCTTGCTAAACTGGGTCGACTTGGTTTGTGTTCTAGTACAGTCTATCCCGTCCCTACATATATCATACAGATGGTCGATGGAGAATTCAAAGCTGAGCTATAACACCAGGCCTCAGCACATTTTTACACTCTCTGTTTGACCTACCTGAAGATGCTGCTTCAGAGAAAATACTAATTTTACAAACTTTTAATAATGTTTTGGCAAATTATTTGTGGATAATTTACAATAATTAAAACGGTCATTTTCACTTAACATGCAAATCTTCATGCATCCTCATTTCAAAAACAGAAAGTGACAAGAACAATTGGAAAAATATTTTTGATTGTTGTTATAAAAAGTGAAAAAATGAGGAGCTGCTGAATAGTACTTCATGTCTGTATCAAATTTATATTAAATATAAAAAGACAGAAATATTCAAACGTTAATCCAGCCCATCTGACAGCTTGTAATAAACTTTATGTAAAAAAACAACAAAAAAACAACAGAGAGGCCACTGACCTCAGCAACAGGACAAAGTTATATCTGCATTTTCTCATTCATCAGAATTCTTTCCCACAGACACAGGTGCAAACCAAGAGATAGTGTATGTTTTATGTGTTTCTCTCTGTCTGTGTGTGTATGTGTGCATGTGTGTCCTGTTTGTATATGTTCAGAGCTGTGTGCTGCTGTGAGAGAGAGTGGCACAGGTGGCAGTGCCGAGAGCATCAGATTGGCATGTGGCGCACAGCCAACCATACACAACATATGCCAAGGGGGAGAGAGAGAGAGAGAGCGAGAGAGAGAGAGAGAGAGGGAGAGGAATGCGTTTTTTTAATCTACCACATGGGTCCACAGGTCTCCGGTCTTGCAACATATGCTCTTAGCATATCTGTCTGCCTGTCTGCATGTCTCCCTGTCCATCTGCTACCAAAACAAAGTGCTGTTAGCGGTCAAACTGTCAAAGATGATTGGCATGTGATTAGGGCATCCTTTACATTAGCACTGAACACGTACACAAAAACCTACACACAAAAAAAGACCTACACTGAGGCATGCAAACAAATGCCCACATGAGCAAAGTGCCAGCTTGTGTCATTATCATATTCATCAATTATGTAAACAGAGTAATAACACACACACACACACACACACAAACACAAACACATTCACCAAAACACATGCATTTTAATGAACTGCCGTAGGGCTAGACATGACCTCCACATTGGCTCCACACACACACACACACGCACACACGCACACACACACACACACACGCACACACAGGTGTGTGTCTTACGATACAGAGGAAGCTTCACACTATTTGTATGAATGTGTGCTGTGCATACTGTATGTATGTATGTATGTATGCATTATATTTGTTTACCAGAAAAGACACAACTTCATTGTTGACAAGCT
Organism: Trinectes maculatus; assembly: GCA_016785345.1. Classification (NCBI taxonomy): domain Eukaryota; kingdom Metazoa; phylum Chordata; class Actinopteri; order Pleuronectiformes; family Achiridae; genus Trinectes; species Trinectes maculatus. The sequence goes on from JAFBJQ010000105.1 coordinate 279,710, forward strand.
TTTTCATAATACCTCACTAGATGCAACTGTTTATCATTGTCTAGGCAATAAAATCTTAAATATAAAGATGATTATTTACATTCAAACTAATTTCATTTGTCACTGAACAATTATCTGCAGAAAACCAGGAGAGTAAAACTGCAGGATGCACCACTGATATTCACAAATACCTGAGATGAACTACGTGTACGAAGTGTAGAACATTTTGCCATAATGTCTGGTGGAAGTAGAAAAGTACATTGTCAGTGTAAAGTAACTGTCAGGTCTGATCAGGACTTGAACTGAAATTGTTTGCCAATTGCACGACAACAACTGATTTCTAAATGTAGCCCAAAAAACAAAACAACAACAATAATAAGAACAACAATAATGGCAAAGGTAAAATAAAAATCTGTTTTCTCATTCATTTAACACATCCTGGTTTCTGTTGTCTGTTTCTGTTCTAAATGTTGCCAGATTGTAATCAAATAGTTTTATTCAACCAAACAGCATTTGAGAACTAAAAATATTGATGAAGAAAAACATTGTTTGGCAGTCATACACACTGTACCTTTCTGGAAAATAATTTGCAGAGGGCCACTGCCAGGAGACTATGAAACAAGTAGCTGAGCATGCATTTTTATTTGGTTATCAAGTCTGGTGTGGAGTGGGAGGAGCAGCAAGAGTAAATGTGTCTGCTATATATATACACACACACACACATGTAGAAGTGATCACAACATCCACAGAAACACACAAACACACATTGCTGACAAATTAGTGTAAAAATATCGCCCTTCACTGGCTGCATCCATTCTTATCCTTGATGATTGATGTAATACAATCTGTTATTGATCTGATACTTCAGTGTGGAGAATTGTTACAGTGCAAAATTGCTCATATGGATACACACTATATGTTTATGATAAATTAAATATATTGACCCTGGCGCTTACCTAGTTTAAGGTCATATAGAATGAAATGCACTGGAATACTAAATAATCTGAGGCTTTCTGTTGTTTCTGTTTCTTGGATCTATCTTCAGGTTCAACAGTTGATAAATAAGTAAGAGTATCAGAGCACAGACACATTTTCCAGGCCCATAGTCGAAGAGGCTGAGCATCAGGGGGCTCAGCCCATTGCCCATCAGCCCACTAATTTCTACTCTGTTTACAAAACCATGAGGCGAGCTCAAAAGCATTGCCAACTTAACACAAACTATTTCCACAGGCGCTAAGTCAAGGCTGCTCCATCCAGACAACATTTGGAGCCAAAGTAGACGGGCAATTTAGCCAACGATTATGACCAACAGTATTTTTCCATAATCCTCTGCTCCCTTACAGCCCATTGCGCTGTAGACATTGATTTTGTCTGAGTTGCCAATCCCATTCTTGCTGAGGGCAGTGTTGTCCATATTCCCTTGAATACTTGTGATGGCAAAAACACAACTGAAACAAATAAACAAACAAAAATATTGACAACTAGACCTTGATGTATCACAGTCTCACTGTAAAGAGGGATGCTATTTTCAGTTTAGCGCATTATCAAATGTCCATTACAGTTATGACATTACTGAGGCTCCACTAGAAAATGTAACACGGACACAGAACTAAAAACCGATGGACCGATGTAAAAGACAAAGAGAGCGGTGTATAGTGTGTGAACAGTAGCATGAAGGGAACCCAGCTTTCTGTGGCCTCCCCTGTTTGCTGACTAATGAGTGAATAATTGGGTGCAATCGGCCCCGTGTCTCCCTGATTAGAGCCAGACCGGGCCCCTGAAAAGACAGAAAGACAGGAGTCAGGCCTTTCTTTCTCCCTGTTTTATCTTTCAATTTACGCTGTCCTCTCCACCTTCCTCCACAAAGATACTCATCACATCAGATAACAAATTAAGACTCTCTTACCCGGATAGACACAATCCCTTACACATACAGCCACGCAGTGGCACTGATTGCTGAAACAATATGTAGTTCAGTCAGACAATACACACTGCATAATTGGCCCAGAGGACAGTCACAATGACATTAGTGCAGAGAGATTGAATATGCCAGAATAGCAGGACTCATGGTTTTTGTTTTAGAAATTGGATTTGAGCAGCAAAAACTGTCTTGTTGGATCAGCAAACTATGTCCTCGGAGGTTGAAATGACCCTGAAGAGAAAAATCATCATTTTTGTTTTAAATTATGGAGATGAGCCAGTGGGTCGAACGCAGAGAAATTATCATCCAGCTGCTCTGTCAAGTGCACCAGAGTAAAGAGCGCACATTTCTGGTAGAATACTATGTAATGTGACTGTAGCAGATGATCATTGAAACCGTGAAAGCAGTAGAAGTAAAATTTCTTAACACTCCAACACTGATTATGTGTCTGATAAGCTCAGGTTCATGTTCCTGGACCATATTTACATGTCTCAATGCTCCCAACACAGCCATTTTGCACTTTTCTGTCTCAGCACCGAGTTATTGAAATGAGGATGAGCCTCCTCAAAGCTGACAAAGTGGAGATAAACAGCCAAATGCTAAATGATTTCTAAAATTCATCCCTGAGGCAAAGTGAGACCGAATGGAGGCAGTCTTCTTTCTGCATCTTATTATTGTCCGAATCAGCGCTCTTCTCGTGCATTCCTGACATTTATGTGTGAAACGAGTCCACATGGATGGGATGAGAAACTGTGAACCACAACCTTATACAGATATTTCAAGAAGTAAGCAATGTTCCATCGCCCATGTGTGAAAATGGCTGCAGCGTCTTTGACATGCTCCCAATTCTTCAGCATTTGTCTCTTGTGGTCTATGAAAATGGAAAAAAGCACGCACAAACACACACACACACACACACACACACACACACACACACACACACACACACACACACACACACACACACACACACACACACACAACACTGATAACTGCAGTGCCTGCAGCCACGGTGTAAGAGTTGATGTGTGTGTGTGCGCGCACGCACATGTTTGTGTGTTTTAGTGGGACCCGTGCCAGTGTTAACATGGCTGGATGCCTGTCTGTGAGTCTCCTGAGAGGGGACCAGGGGCACAACACATTGGCACACTACACTCCTTAGTCCCACCTGCGTATGTTTATTGGAAGACAGGGTAATAAGCATGTGTGTGTGTGTGTTACTGTGTGAGCGCATGTGCATAGCGAGGGCTACTTTGTTTCTCTGCATCCCTCTGGCTGAGTAATAGAGCATCAGCTGTGGAGATGCCTTCTCCCATTCCTCCCTTTGCTTCGCTACCTCTCCTGAATTTCCTTTTCTCACAAGCCGACCCCTCTGTCTCAGCCTACACCCCCACATCATTCATATTGACTCACTTAAGTCCACTGCACACCCACATTTGCCTGCCATAACACTGAGAGTAAATTGCACCAGCAGTTTCTATTGTTGACACTTAATAATAGTACATTTTTAAGAGCGGCACTTAAAACAGGCAACAAATAATAGACAAAAAGTCGTCACCATGGTTATGGTTTGTTTTCCCGGATTACAGTGACAGCACAGTTCAAACGACGGTCAGTGCACTGACCTGAAAACGAATAATCTCGTTTACTTGTATAAATCTAGCAAATTTTCCTTTACAACCGTATCGAAAAGGTCTGGATTGGTCTGTAATCTCTGGTGTTATTGTGCGCGTGGTTTTCCTGATGTCATCCTATGTCAGTCTGCTGACTGTTTTTGCTTAAGGCAAATGCACTGCGGGTTTTACAAAGCTATAATGTCACACTTTTATTGAGCCAGATGTAAATGCATTCATCTCTAGCAGTCAGGTTGTTGAAAATGATAATTTGCTCCACTGCAGTCCTCTCAGGAGAAGAGTCATAAAAATACATCAGTAAAAGCATTTTGTGCAATTTCTTTCCTCTCCATCACTATAGTCTTTAGCTCATAGTCACTGCCACTTGGTTCTTTTGTACCAGTTAGTATCTTTGCTTTTTACTTGGACAGCAGGATGTAAATCTATATATAAATCTGTATATAAGTATCATCATATACAACTTTAGCCTAAACATCACTGGTCGGAGTCTTACTCTTTTAGAATTAGGATTACTTATCATGTCAGCAAGATAGACACACGTGAGATCCACATGACAAATACCGTACCTGGAAAAATATGAAAACAGAATGAAGGACAGATGACCAGTGTATAGAAGAGAAAGCGAGACAGAGCAAGAGACTCATGCAGACAGACAGACAGATAATCCGCCGACTTAAAGGAAAGGAATGTTATTGATCTCCCTGAGGACAATACAATATTACGCCCTCTGTTTAATGTTGCCACCAGCCCTTCATGTCCATGCCCCACAGACCCCCCCCCCCCCCCCCCCCCCCCCCCCCCCCCCCCCCCCCCCCCCCCCCCCCCCCCCCACACACACACACACACACACACACACACACACACAGAGGGGTCAGACCTTTTTGGGTGCGGTCTTGAATGGTGTCTAATTCCTATTCAGTTGGTTGGAAGCTGTCTCAGTCTATAGAAAGTTAGTGTCAGGAAACATTACCCAACATGCCACACATCACTTCAGGCTACATTTCCTTCAGCATTCCTTTGGCTTTCAGAGCAACACAATGTAAGACTTGCTCTCAGGAACACTCTAGTTCCCCCTGTAGGAGTCGCTCACGTTGTCACTGTCGCGAATACGAGTAAGGTGGTGACAATTTATGTTTGGTTGTAACAACATGACACCGTGTACAATGTACATATCATCACGCTGGTCAGACATGAATCATCTGATACTAATGAGCTAATAGAAACATCAACTTGATTGTTTTCTTAAAACTGCAAACAAATAATTGTGGGGAATAATTGTATTGTAATAGATTCACTGAAAAACTATAATCACCAAAATCACTGACCAAGGCCTTCTTAGCTTCAAAATATCACAGTTGTCTCTTATATGCTGACTAAATAGTAAACTGAAAATAAAACGTCTTATGCAGGATGTAAGTGGCCCCTTGTTTTGCTGTTCAGACTTGTCATTTGTTTGATTTTAACTTGAGATTTAATACCTTGACAGTAATGCTGGGAATGGTTCTTAAATACAAACTGAAATAAAACATTATAGTTCAGCCAAGCCTCAAAAATGAGACCAACAGACCAGGCAGCACATTATTTGTGTGTGTTTATGGCAAAGCTCTATGATAAATGATAAATGGAACAAAATCAAGTGGGTCAAAGGGAACAAACTGGAGTCTATGAGTATTTTTACCATCTGGATACTACTGAAAATACCTCACAAAAACATAGCTGTAGTCAGACAAAAGACAACACTCAACTCTAAAACTGTCCCCTAATATATGTTTCTGCAGAAACCATGGGCTTTCAAAAATACCCAAAACCAATGATGGTTTTCCAGAGAGAAAAACTGAATTCTCCCTTGACAAGCTTGTTTCCATACATTATCAATGCTTTAGCTTGGCCCTGTGGTGATAAAACATTTTCTCCACACGAGAGACAATGTTCCCTGTCAGAAATGTTAAAAGTGGAGCTTTGTTTCTCGCAGACACAGATAATATAAATAATGAACAGCAGCTGAAGAAAGGAGCCAATTGCATGAGCGCGCAGGGAATGAAACTGAGCGGTCAGTGTGAGATGGAGATCGATCCGTGGCGCCTCGGCTCATGCAAATATTTACAGTCCGACTAGTCAGTGCAGAGACAGGAGGAGAGAGCGACCGCTGAGGACGAAGATAAAGACAGAGGAACATATGGAGGAACTCAGGGAAATAAACAAACAAGAAAAACAGACTGATTCAAAAAACAAAAAAAAAAACAAAAAAGGAAAGCAATTTAACATGCACACACTGAGACACACACATTTCCTCCTGCACAGCCCACTGTGATAATGGTGACATTTGCAGTGTGCTGGTGCTTGCGTGCTGCTGGCTGATGGCCCACACGATGGCCTTTAGAAGAGTGGCAGGCCAAAATTACCATTAAAAGCCAACAGTATTAACCTTCCATTATACATACACTACCCTCTCTCTCACTCTCTCTCTCTCTGTCATGCACACACACACGCACACACACATAAACATGATTTATTGTATTGCCATCTGTTACTACTCTTTGTGAGTGAAATAGCTCAGTAATAGTTGGAAAGATTTGGCTGCCCGCTCACCTTTCTGTCCCTCTCTCATCTGCCGTCATCTCCGCCTCCATCTCCACATCCGAGTTATCATTTATCTCCCGTCTCCCTCCGCCCTTATCAGTCCTCCCTCCTCCACTTATTTTTCTTTCTTTCTTTGCTCCTATCTGTATTTCCTATCTTCTCACGCCCGTATCTCCCTATCCATCTTTCGCAGCGTTTGCCGTGTTGTCCACTTCGATGGAGTGTCTTAGGAGTCTATGCAAACTACTTTTCTCTACAAGAGAATTTTTTTTTAAAAGAAATAAGTCTAGGAAACACCAATACATCAGTATAGGAAACACCAATACATAAGTATAGGAAACACCAATACATCAGTATAGGAAACACCAATACATACACCAATACAAACATATCAAGCTGTGTCTCAAACCTGTACATATTACTACATTGCATTAAACTCTCTCAAACTGCTCCTCTTTAACTGGTAGTGATGACAAATTACCTCATATCTCATTTTAACTGATTAACTTATCAATAATGTTAAGGAAGAGGAGAGTGGTGAGTACAAAGGTAATACAGTTCTGTATTATTAATAAATATCTTCCTTTGCTGGATAAAAGCAGGTTATCCATGTTTTAGCTCCTGTGTATGTGTATAATCCAATCTCCACAGCAGCACAGGGCTTCACTGGTTCATAGATGGCGCCTTTCTAATACTGACCTTGGTAGCAGGGGACGGACAAACAGGACCGCAGACTGACAGAGAGACAGACAAATACGCTGTCTGTTACTCTCCAGGCTGTAGTATTTACTGGACTGTAAAGTCAAGGTGGGACAGAGGAGATGTGTGAAGCCTTGATGCATGTGTGCATATGTATGTGTGTGTGTTTTTTTGTCCAAGAGAGCATGTGAGAAATCCTGTGCCTGTACCTGTTTTGGTGTGTGCATGCATGTGTGTGTTATCAGGGTGGTGCAGACTGCGCTTTCCAGCGGTGTGTGAGATGAGAGAGAATGAACGATTTACTACCATGAAACACAAAGCGCACTATTAATGAACACACACACACACACACACACACACACACATATTTAGCATTACTGTTATCAGTGTTCTATTTTGGTTCATATCTTAGCCAGGGGCAACCACTTGGGCCTGTATGATGACAAGCATATCTGCAGATAAAAATAACCGGCCAGTGACCCAACACTTAACGTCACAACATACACTGTGTTGCGACACTTTGCTGATATTAGGTTGGGATTTGGCAACTAAAATAATTTTTTTAATTCTTAAATTGTTGGAAAGTGTAGTCTGTACTGTACAGCACTGCCGTCTCCTGACTATACAGTGAATAATAAGTTGATGGTGATTTCAGTCTGTTTCCATCTTATTCTCTTGAATTCACTGCAATAAACTTGACTTGTTTTTACTTGGGACCGAATGAAGGACTCTTATAAATAAACTCCCTTTAGCACCCACCCTTTAATTTATCTGTTTATCAGTTGACCAGCCTTTTAACCAATCCCAACATCAGTTGTCCTTTCATTATAATTTGTAGCAGATGTGTCAAACCTTAATTTCTCCATTTAAACAAAATGTGTTTTAGTTCTGTATTAATGTGAGCAGGCCTTTTAGGCCTTTTTATTTTGTATATTGCAAATTCAACATCAGAGAAGAACACTTAGAGCATAAGGAAGAACGGAAAGAAAGATGTTCATTAACCTCCTGGGGTTTCTTTCCAATTTCCAACCTCCTTGGGGGTCAAAGAAACATCTCACAATTTAGACGTGATTTATTTATTTATTTAATAAAGGGAGTTCCCAGCATGCCAGCCTGTCACATGACATATCCCCCGAAAGCCCAGGATGTCCTCTTTTGATTCCAGCAGGCGTTTCTTGAATGGCTTAAAAAAAAAATATGTGCATGAAATTGTGATGTCTACAACAGTGGGCAAATGTCAGTGGGCCAGGTCCCAGGAGCTGGCATGATTCAAAACAAAAACAAGGTCTGCTCAGTCACTCAGTCCACCCACTCGTCCTGTCTCAGAGTGGGACACGTGCAGGTTTTTGCAAAATCTCCCTTAATCACCTTTACCAATATGTTCTCCTTTGCTGTTTGGTGACATGCTAATGAACCGACTCACAATGAAAAGAAAGATCAGATCAGATTTCTATCCCAAAATAATGCTATTTGCCTTGCTGTTCAAATACGTGTCTGCCAGCAGCAGAGGCAAGACACTGATTAAGAGAAATAAACCAGCGCACATAATCAGACTGTATCTGCACTGTATATCTAGGTCGGAGGCTATTTGGCTGGCTGCTTATAAAGTATTGGCATTATCTGCAACTCCTGAGTCACAATCCCAAAAGGAAACAGACTGGACTAATTCATCCATTAGTCTGGTACAACAAAACAAGCAGAGCAACACAATAGAACAACCAACGTTTCTGAAAAGCCAATATGGTCTCAAGTGATTCATCCAAGTTACAAGGCTTTGTCACATCCCTCTCAGTGTGGGACAGGAAAATGAAAGAGGGGGATTTTAATTTTAATTCTAAACAATACCTCTTTCCACATCAACCATACAGCAATATATTACAATACATACAACCACATAAAACTATATGTATTTTAAACTGCAATAGTGATCTTAGAAATATCTTTTTTCAAGCTACTTATTTAGATGACTATTGGCAACCCAAAGTTTTTGTTTATTTTCAGTATGATGTCAGAAATGTGACTATCTGAATGTCACTCAAATAACTTCCCCAATCTCATGTGACTAGTTTTGCTCGAACGCAGAACATCTAGACAAATTTACAACAGTACATTTTTTGTTTTTGTTTTCATTTTTTGGGATATGAAAAAAAAAAACAAGACCAAAGGACTACTCCTACATGCATCAACTCACCCGTAATGTGCGTTGTTAAATTATTTAAAACAATATCAGTCTTAAAAATCAATGTATGTCTTAAGAGAAACTCCCTGCCTGCTGATATTTGTTTTGTGCCATTCTTTCTGTTTTTATTATCAATGTACCTTGGGCCAAACCATTACAACTGGCGAACGGGGGTGGGGGTTGGGGGGCAGCCAAGTTGAGACTGGTTTCCCAGATTTACATTCAGGAGCCATTTTCTGACTCGGCTGCCGGGATTTCAGTCTGAGCTGCTCTCCCTCCGCCTCCATCGCCCTTCATTATCACTGTCCACTCCAAAGGAAAGGGCATTAGTGGTGCTGGTGGAGGTTGAAGAGGAAGAGAAGGTGAGAGACACAAAAAGTGAGAGACGGAGAGAGGGAGTGACTGCGAGAGAGAGACAGACAGACAGAGAGACAGCCAGAGAGGTACAGAGAGCTGTAGCTCTCTGCTGAAATATTCATGTTGGTGCCAGCAGCTTTTCCATTCCCCGCTCAGCAGGAGGCTGCTGTTTGATACATCCATGCTCTCTCTCCCTCTCTTTCCCCCTCACCCGCTCTCCCCCTCTCCTCACCCACTACGCCTCTCTTAACTAGTGAGGTTAGTAGACAGTAAATGCTCATTGGGAAACAAAGCAGTGCTGCCTTGTTGAAAACAACAAAACAACAAAACAACTTCTGCTATTAAAAAAACAAGTTTTTTTTTCTTCTGTTTTGCAATGTGACCAAAACCATTGGAAATAATTAAAAAGGCATCCACGTGTCTGCATACTAATTAGTTGTCTCTGTGAAAAGCATCAACATTGAGACCGGAGAAGATTTAGACATTGTTTACCTGCTCCTCGGTTGAGACAACATGATGATATAGGCTATAGATGAAGATGCTTTGGCTTTAACCCCCTGCAGTGATTCTTCCATATTGTTCCCAGTCACGCAAATGTTTCTGGGTGTATGCAGGACATGCACAGCTGATGAGCAGAACGGCTGTGTGCTGATATTGAATTTTTTGGTTTTTGCATCAAAGTGATGAAATTGTGATTTGGTGGGTATTTAAGTCACAGGATTAGACAAAAAAAGAAACTCCCTGTGGTTGTTACGTCTATCAGAAGTTTTTAATCTATTTTCTTTTTCTCACCAAATGTTTTATATAATGACATAAGATGGTATACGCATTACTCTTTAATATAAATACAATAAAATCGCAACATTTGACCTTTGAAAGAGTGTTTTGTCTTCCTCCACCAGCTCTGTGTTTAATATGAACAGATATCTGACAATGGTACCTTGATCACAACTGAAAACTTCAGCCATTTCATACAATGGCACCTCATCTTATTAGTCTCTCTGTGGTAATAACTCAGTCGACAAGGTGAACAGCAGCCACAGCTCCCTTCAATGAATTCCTTTTTAGGGGCATGCATTTTTTATACCGCACTAAGCTCCAACCTCAAACAGCTACAGGCAAGTTTCGCATCACATCTCAGTATAATGTCAGAATGTGTTGTTGACACAAAATGGAGCACCACGGTAAAGTGAAAGTTAAACTGGTATACATCCTTCTGCCCCTCTGTCCCCTCATCTGAAGGACTGAGGAAATATTTGCATATTGCAGATGAAGTGAGCTGGAATTACATGGGTAAACATACAACATTGTCGTTGCTTGGCTCTGATAGTTTTCATTTTCCCCTCATCGAGAGCTCCAGTAGAAATGTGTAGTGTCACATGATCCAGAGACCAACAAAGCAGTGCAGAGTAAACACTGCTCATGATGAGAAACTAGCAGCTGTAGCCTCTGAGGGCGAGGCTGTGCCTTTGGGCGAACAACGACATCATCTTATTTAAAACTGATGTCAAGGCTGGTGGTTAACAGGGAGGGGCTGCCTCTATGGTTACACACGTTGCGTGTATGATAAGTGTGTATGTGTGCCTACACGAGCCGGTGGTTGCATTTAACTAGCACATGTGGTGCGGGATGTGGCAGATGTTGCAGAGGCAAGGATTAGTGTGTGCATGTCTTTAAGTGTGTGCATTAAAAATATCTTTGCCACAGCAGGAAGCCATAGTGGCCAATTACAGTGCAGCATCTGGGATAGCACACATGTATTTGTGTGTATGTGTGTGCGTGTTTGTGTGTGCATGTGTGTGTGTGTGTGTGTGTGTGTGTGCAGGGGATGGGGAGGTTCATGAAGAGTTCAGGTTATTTACATCTTTGCATGAAGAGTTTCGGTGGATGCTGCTGTGTGTGTGTGTTTGTGTGTGTGTGTGTGTGTGTGTGTGTGTGTGCGCGTGCGCGTGTGTTTGTGTGTGCGTGCGTGTGGTGATTAGGCTTTGTGTCACTGCTGCAAGAATCAAAACACACCAGGAAGACGAAGACAGAGCAGGGTAGAGAGGATTAGAGGGATCGAAGAGTAAATACAGCGAAGCAATGAAGACAATGGTGAGAAAGGAAAGAGACTTTAGGGAAGACAGGGGAGAGGAGGAAAACTAACTAAAAGCCCTGTCATTTCCAGCAGAGAGGTGATACCTCGCTGTCTTTCTCTCCACACTCTCAGAAAAAAGGATGGAGAGTGAACTCCAGTAACAAAGGGTACAACACATTATAGTCAACACAAAATTTATTCAGTTGCATAAATCCCTGTGGAATCTCAGGAAAAACTAATCCTATTTGTTTTATTTTCTGTCTTTCATTTAAATCAGTCTGAGATGAGGATGACTCTGCAGTCTGGTTAACAGGGGGATTGTGAGCCACTGGTAGGCCTGTGTTTGATTTCATTTATACTAATTAAATCACCAGTGGAACTGAAATACTTCAGCATTGGTAAATTTATGCACAATTATTACAACTGACTCCACCATAAGTCAACAAATATTTTTAGCAGAAAATTGAACTTGTTCTGTGTTACATTTATTTATTTTAGGATGATTCTAATTTGTCTTGTCGGTTATGGTTGGTGCACTACATTAGTTGATGATGTTTTGACAGTGTGTGTAACCTGCTAGATGAGTCACATGATTTTAAAGTGTACATAGATGTAAAAACAAACACCTGTGACTGCATGAGCCAAGTGAAATCTTTGTTATTTAAATGAGTCAGATATAAGGGCTGGGTAATGAGCCAGTGTGCAATCATATAGAGAAACAATTACAAAAGCAGGGAAATAGCACTTAATCACCTAAATGTTCCAGGAGGCTTTCAGGGAATTAAAAGAAAAACTCAATTTTATTGAGCTGCTGGGAAAACAAGGCTTAGGAGGCAATGGGTTGGCGAGAAAGGACTGCTATGTATGATGAATGAATGAATACAATCCCTCCAAAAGTTAACACCTATGAGTTTGTCAATGATCATCGGTGATGGAAGTAATATTAGGCAATAAATTCACTGCTACATTGAAAAAGTACACAAAAATCTTGCATCGTTCTAATGGGGGCTGATGTGATTATAGTCAAGATGAGTATGTTGAGTCAGGAAGATATGCATGGCAGTGGGTGGAGCAGGAAATGACAGAGGAGAAGGGACTGGTAGAGGAAGATGGAGAAACACCCAATGAGCCAGAAATCTCTCAATGACTTCAACACAACTGCAGTTGACCTTGTCATCAGTTCAAGTTTTTTTGTACATGTGGCTCTAATGTGACCTCATCGACAGTGGTTTCTATAATTAATATGCTCCGTAGAGATACTCATACTCTGGGCTGCAAGCTCCCTGGTGGACTCCTTTGCTAAAACGTAAGCTTAAGACTTAGGACTTAATTGGATACTCCTAATAAATGTGCTATTTTTATTTCTCCTATTAATTCCTCTGAGGGTAAACACAAAAACTTCCAGGTGTTTGAGTACACAAGCAATAACACGATGGCCTGAAATAATAATTTATTTACTAGCTTGGTAATCAGACTGTTGTCAAAAGAAGATTACTTTTTTTTGGTAAAACCTAAAAACGGTTAGAAGTTTACATTCAGACTGAAGAAATAATGACGAATCTGCTCTGACATTAGTCAGTGACATTGAGATTATTTTTTTCCCCATTTTAAAATAATTAGTGATAATTAGCTGTTAGTCAGGGCAGAAAATATATCGCTCTCAGACTGCCAATCCTGTATACTGACAGGCTTTGGCTTACTTATGTTTTTTATGGCACTGTCCAGATTTAGTAACTAAAGCAACTAAAAGGGAGAAAAGCAGTTCTTTGTAAACGGAGAGAGGGGGGTGAAAGAGAGAGAGTGAGTAATGCATAGTATAGATTGATGCAGTAGATATATTGCTGTACAGAGCAGAATCTGCTCAGCAGGCCAGAATCAGTCTATCAAGTACCAAAAGATAAAGCATGTAAAATATCCAGTCCGATAATGCCCAGTGCAGGATATTGACTGCAGCACAACACAAAGAATCTTAATGTGAAGGTTATCTGTATATTTGTCTGCATGTGTTGAAGGGGATGGAGAACTGGGGCTCTGACCTAAAGAATCTCCTCATTACTCCGTTTACAAAAGGATCTCTTTGACTTCATTGTCACATGAAGTTTAGTAATTTATAGAACTGACTTTATAGTCACCTGCTTATTTTAATCAGTAACGTCCAATCAGGGTTACAATGGGAATTACCTCCTGGGGAAACTGCTGCCAGAGTTGAGATTATAATCCCCCTGATTGAATACAAATACTAATTAACTGGAAATCAGATTTTATCGTCACTTTGAATTAGGTTTGTATTTGATTTTCAGAGTAAACATTTGTAAACCTTAAAAAAATGAATGTGAGGAGAGTTATAAAACTGACATTCATGTGTTGAAGTTTCTATGTTATTGTAACTGGGCCCAATTCACACCTACTTCTGCAGGAGGAACCATTAAGTAATGGAATAGCATTGCCTTTTTGTCAGTAAGAGTAACAGTATATGCAGATAAATGAGTGAAAACAACAACTTGGACCGATGGGTCCAGTGAGATAACCAACACTGTGAGTCTTGTTGATCTTGTGTCTTTTGTCCTTGTCCTCTGCTGTTTCCCGGGTCAGGTTTATTTTTTATCAATGTGTAACTTCTGCCCCCAAGTGGTCATAGCTGTCCTCTGCCTCTAAGCTGGAGGTCATAGCTGAATGTTTTCACATTCATTTGCTGAAGGGGAATGATGTCAGAGTTTATGGTATGGGTGCACATTGGCAGGTAATGATGATTTCCCTGTTTTGGGGAACAGCAAATGAGAAGTGGAGCAACTCCATTTGCCTACAACTCTTGACAATAATAACAAATCAGATGGATATTTTTGTGTTTTAAGTTGCTGTTAAACTATTGCAGAGAAAACATTAGCACATTATAGATGTATACATTATCTTTGTGGAATGGTGTAATCCGAAACATTATTTAAACATTAGACATTATTTAAAGCAAAGTGTTTTCATATGTCCGTCATGCAGATCTGACAGCAACTCTTCATCTTCCCCGTCAGCATCATCATATATCCTGAGGCAGATGTTTCACACTCTACTGGCATACAGCTGTAAATCTATTTGAATTGTCGTTATTGAAATATTTTTCCAAATTAAGTTTTGAATCTGATTATTTAAAACTAAAAAGGGTTTTTGTAAATCAAGATAAATGACATAAGTGACAAGGGACATATTTGCTCATGGAATTTCTGTCGTGTATGAACTGATATACAGTATTTATCACTTTATAGGCGAGGGTCCTTGGTGGATTCCGGAACAGGAACACAACTTCCTCTGCTGCAGGGAGACTGAGAGCACACAAACACTGGTCTGTGTCAGTGCACCATGGAGAGAGCTGCGGTGGTGTCGGGCTGCAGGAGTCCCTCAGTACCAGAGTACAACATCTCAACCTCCACCTTGGCCTTCGACCAGCATTTTACCACAACTGCCAAAGGGTTGCTTCTCCTGGCTGAAATAGTAAGTGTGAATATGGACATTGAAGTTTTAAGGCCTCTGTGTAAGTGAGTGCGTGCATCATTAAAAGTTGCTCAGCAGCTAATGATAACAATAAATTGCTAATGAAAATGAATGAATTATTCCTTTAATAGTCATTGTACACAGTTGGCAGTATTTTAGACATTAATTAGAAAAGTATGCGACACGTAGCGACCAGAGAGAGCATGATACACTATAATTGTGTATGGGCACATATGGAGGCAGTTTTTAGCTTATTGTAAGTTGATAGTTTCACAACTTTTACTTTATTATCTTTGCTTACATATTTTTCTATAAAGTTAATGTTACGTTGATCTTGTTATTAACAATGCAAATGGATTTTCTTTGTAGTGTGATTTGAATAGACTAAAAAAAATGTCTCTATGAAAATAGGAAGTTAACTAAAAACACACCAAGCAAATCAACTCTTCCTCCTCTCTTGCCCTCATTGTCTCCCTTCCGTTCCATATCAGCTGGGGGAAAGAGACAGGACAGACTTTCTCTAAATACAGTCTGGCTGGCTGCCATGCAGAGGCAGGGCCCACCGTTGGACAAATCTGATTGACAACAATTGCAACACATTTAAATAAGCAGTATTTCTTGAATTTCCCTGAAGGAGTCATCCCAAGGGATAAATAAAGTTAAGTCTAAGTCTAAGTACTAAACTGCAGACTCTTGAAACCTGGTTATTGTTGGAAATTGTATAAGATCATACTAAAATGCATTATATTAACATATGTTGTACATTTTTAGGAGTAGGATTAAACGAGTAACATAGAAGAGATTCTGTTTGAAAGGAAACCAGCCGGGCAACAATCTTTTGCTGTGAAACTGGAAGGGTGTGTTTGAAATGGTGCAAGAGGAGTGCTGGCTGTCATGACATTGTGAAATAACAAATAAATAAAAAGAGACAAAGCAAACAAAAGTCACGCTAATCAATCATTATTAGTTGGTTGCTTGTTTTAATGTTTGTAAAAAAAAATGTTTGTAATGATCTAAATGTCCCATATCAGATTTTTGGGTGGACATTATCTTGTGCTCCAGTCAGTGGAAAATGATACCATAAATACCTAAGTTACCTAAGTTGCTTTTAACCTCTCCTCTCCTCTCCTCTCCTCTCCTCTCCTCTCCTCTCCTCTAGGTGTGTGGTATGTTAGTGTGGATCCTTGTTGGGGGAACTGATTATTTCCATTTGTCTGCTCTTTGCTGGGTGATGTTTTTCTCCATCTTGTGCTGGATTCTGACTCTGTGCCTGTTTGTAATTTACCTCACTGGAGCTAACCAGAAGATCCCACAGGTCCCCTGGACTACACTGGTAATGTATCACTATTCAGAACAAACACTATGTCACTATGCACTGACTTGCCCCTTAAGCATCATAACTAAGTCTAACCCCACCCCTAATTTAATTATAACCTGAACCCAAAACCTACAGCGTGGGTAAGAACTGAGTCTTAACCCTGCGTTAGATGTTCAGTTTATTTGTGTGGTGGATAAAAATATGTATCCCTTGTTCTGTATGTATGTATGTGCCAGTCTTTGTAGTGTTTGTGTTTTGCAGCTGAACATATTCCAGCCAGTGAGCCAACATAATGAGGAAAACAAATTAGTCCTTGAATGAAATTTCAAGGGACAGGGTTGGATTGTTTTGTCTTTTTATCCGTGTTTTACAGTTTGTCTCTTTGTCTCCTCTAGTCATTGTGTTTTAACGTCAGCGCTGCAGCTCTCTATGTGGTAACAGCGACAGTAGATGCCCTATCAGTCAATCAGGCCATTAGGGGGCGACACAACTACAACTGCTGGGTAGCATCTGCGGTGAGAGTGCGCCTGATAGCATTTGTGTGAAACTAGGTCATGTCCTCAGTTTTAACTACAGGAATGAGATTTTCATGACCAGTGGAGAACTAAGATTAACATTATCATGCCTGTTACTGTATTTATGTTGGGGACACACAATATATTGAAAACAGTCAAAATCAAAGCAGCTATTTTGATTGTGTCTCTCCTTTTCCTTCTTTCTCTCTCTCTTTTCCTCTTCATTCAGTTCTTTGCCTTTCTGACCACACTGTGCTATGCAGGCAGCAGTTACCTGAGCTACCTTGCCTGGAAAACTGCGGAGGACAAAGAGTAGCTGCAGCACTTCCTGGTTTCGGCAGCATTCAGTGTTTATACCACGTGAGGAGAATGTCAGGTGGTGAGGCACCAACCATCAGACAGATCCTGATCTTAAACCTCTGTTGTTTTTATATTATGAGCAGGACATTGTCACTGACAAGTGATTGAGATTTAAAATTCAGATTCAAAATCAAAAACGGAGCAAAACTCACTTTTAAAACGTTTGCTGCAATTTTTTTGAGGCTGTATGTGCTTTCATCCGGGTGTGATGTCAACACATCATCATCAGTCATCTGTCCACATCTGTAATCTGTTCACATGTTTGGACATAGCAACACTCATACTCATAGCAACAAGGTTCCTGGTTTGTCTTTCTGTGCCGAGTTCTCCTCGTGTCTGCAAAGTTTTTTTTCTCCTATAGTCCAAAGACATGTATAATACTTGGGATGAGATTAATTGGATAATCTAAATTGATCTGTGTGATCTGTCCCGGCTGTTACCCTAAATATCAAATGAATGAATGAATGAATGAATGGTCTCTTATGCATTTCATTATGATACAGTGTTTAATATAAACTGCTTTGTGTCCTTCAGCGATACAAATGTGCAAAATATTTTTTAAATGACCCATCATTTGTTAGATAAAAAGTGCATAAAATACATTTGTTGCATAAAAAGTAGGCATGATTTAGCTTCATAATTAGTCAAACTGTCTGACAACTGTCAGAGGCACTGTCCGGTAATTCGATATTATCTACTGCATATTTTCTAACACATGCTGGAAACCTATTTGCAGGATGATTGTGACCGGTTTTGATTAAACCGTTGAATCTATCGTAGTTACTTGCTCAGTTTTTCAGTCTTTAATTATGTGCGTGTGCTGTTGGCTGGGTTCACTCCCCAGTGAGCTGCCAGTGCAGTAATCCCAGCTCCATTATAGCGTCCGCTCAGCAGTGTCAGCTCTGCGTCTGGATGTGTCGCGTACAAGTTGAAGGATTTCTGCAACACAGCATCAAACGTTAATAGATGACCATGAGCATTACTATGAGTAATTATAACAAACAGAATGGAGGGAATACCTGATAAGGCTGGCCGACCACTAAAGAGCGCCCCTTAGAGGTCACAAAGATCACCTGATAGATGTAGTCGGTGTGGTATTTACCAGAGATCTGAAACCCGTAATGTGACAACGTGAGCAAAGTGACACCGTTAATGTTGTCAGACCTCAATAAGAAATCAATGATTTACAGTTTCCGTTTCAATGAAAATTCTACTAACGTCTCCTGAAACTACAAAATAAAATATATTATTTCTAAAATATATAATTTCTAATTATCCAACCATTGTCTACTGCTTGTACTTGTGTATGTATAATGCATATTGCAATTAAATTAATATGATTAGATAAAACATAGAGCCAATTAAGTCTCTGACCTGAACAATGACCTCTCCATCAAACAGTTCCAGCTCCTGTGTGGTGCCAAATGTGCGTCCAATTGTTTGAGACCAGATGTAATCATATCTGAACTGGATTCTGCATAGACAGAGAGGAAACATACTGTTAAACATCAAGGATGATACATACAACAAGTGGTGAAGACAATCAATGAAACGAGACTAAACGTAAACATTTTACACATACATTGAATTTTCATAAAATAAATAATTTCCACTAAAAGAATACGTTTTAGCAAATTATTCATCCACGTTTTGGCCATTTTCCGCCCTAATAATTTCCCGACACATACTGACAAGAAGAAAAACAAAACAAACCCAGTGATGTAAGCGTTTGTGACCTCCCAGACCCTGATCGCTGTGATCCTTCCTTCTCCTTCTGAGGAAAACGAACTGCCACTACCACCTCCAACTGCACGAGAGTATGAGTAGTGCAACACGCCAGCTGGAGACATAAGAGAAAGGATCGTTTTGTAAAGTTAAACTGCTGCTCTTGATTCAAACATACATGATCTTTAAGATCTAAGAAGTGAGATATTCTTACGTCTTGCCAGGCAGCTGGCACAGAGCACAGCAAAGAACAGGAGGGAAATCATGTTGCTGTGTGTGGGCGTCTGGAGACAACACTGAAATCACATATCATCATCACCATCATATTATCACTAATACTTTCTTTTTGTTTCAGCTTTTTAGAAGAAGCATTTCAACATTTTCTATGTGGTCTACTGCCAATGTGAATATTGATTAAAAATATAAAAAGCCTTTAAATCATTTAATTGTTAATAATTTTTTAGTTCTTTAGTTACAGTTAGATAAAATGAAAATATGAAGAAAATAAAAAGTTACAAATCACTGAGGTAAAACCTGCAAATAAAGATGTTCAAACTCACCTTCTGCTGAGGGGCCTGAGTAAAGAATGAACTGGTACTGACACTTATATACACACATGTTCCTCCTTCCATGACGCACACACACACATACACATACATACATTCCTACTTGACAGCTCGTGATAGCTAAACAATAGCAAACATAAGTTTTTAGTTACGGAAATTCAACACTGACCTAAGAACAGAATTTTGAAAGCCAAAAATACGTTTTTTTCTTTTACATCAGCTGTGGAAAAAAAACATTTGAATAATCAAACGTCTCATTAACCTGATAGTTTAACTGATTTGCATCTAAAGCCATATTGATCAAATCAAGTGACATTTTACTGTTCTGGAGCTGTCAGTTATGTTATGTGAAGTTTGACCAGAAGAGTGTTTGTAAAAATGAAAGACAAAGATCCTTTACTGTCAAAGCCATTTAAAAACAAGGCAAAAGAGTCAAATGTAATTGTCTTTTTAAGAAGATATGTTGTAGAGTTCTGAATGATCTTTCACTTCTCACCAGTCCTTTATTTAAATACATTTCATACTTTCTCATGAATTGAGATGACTGGTAAATAACAAAGGAGGTTACTGAATTCATCCTCTTGTTCGTCTGTGCCAACCAATTAAACAAAACCAGGAAACAGCATGAGAAAAATTGTTGCACGTTATTGTTTCCACTGGTTCTACTGGAATTACCTGGAATGTCTATGTCATATATGTCTTATGTCACATGTTGGGACTTTTCACAAAAACCTGTTGTCTGGACATGACGCCAAGCAGGAACATGAACGAGAAGGAAGAGGGACGTGTGAGATGTGAGTTAAGAGCTTATGCCCTCAGATTTACCACCATCTGGACAAACAAGCACACAAAAATCGCTATCTTCATACAACAATATTTTTCAGCTTTTTCATAAAGCACTTAAACAATTTCCGACGTGTTGCAAAATACCAAAAATTCAAGAATTTTCTGTCATTTAAATGCCAGTTTAATCATTCAAAGTATTCGTTATTTATCACCCAAAAAAAACCCACAAAAATTATTTATTTTCCACATAATAAATAGTAGTGTTCTGTGGTGATAATAGTATTGGATAGGCTAAAGATAAGCAACAAAATAGATTTGTTTCCATTATGTAGTTCCAGATACTCCATTCGTGGCCAAAAATGCCCAACTGACTTCCATTAAAATCACATTTCTAAATCTCTCTGCCATTACAGTATAGATATATCATTCTGTAATATCAGCATTTCATTTTTAACAAAAGTAGTGATATTTGACATTTTTACTGTATTTCATCAGTCAACTATTTTACCATTGTAGGTGTGGAATGTTTTAGCCTGTCATATAATGGAGCCATTTGACTACCAAGGAGGGAGCCCCAAGAGTGATTTGTTGGGCTGTGTGTGTGTGTGTGTGTGTGTGTGTGTGTGTGTGTGTGTTTGTGAAATAATGTTTAAATCCACATTTGATTCATTTATTGTACAAACTGCAAAAACTATGAAAACAACAAACCAGAACACAACAGAACATATGAAATATTAAAAAATTGAAACAAAAATATGCAAGATATGATGTATGTGTGTGTGTGTTTGAGAGAACCAGAGTAATGGATTGAGAGAAAACCAGGTCACATTCTGCAAGACCTGCTGGTCCGCTGTTGGAAATGAACACACACACACACACACACACACACACACACACACACACACACACACACACACACACACACACACACACACACACACACACACACCCTCTCAGTTTAAGGACTGTGTGAGAGGAGAATGGTCATTCTTTCTTACCCACACACTTTCTCCACACATAGCAGACCTTAGCACATACAATGATGACAACATTTGTCACCATGTAAAGCAAGAAATAGAAATAGAAAAAACATAGAAAAAGACAGAAAATTCTATTTTTGGAAATGAAAGTCCTATTATCAAAATAAAAAAGTGCCACAGTAAAATGTGACTTGATTAGATCAATGTGGCTTGAGATGCAAATTAATGAAATGATCAGATTGATGAGAAGATTCATTTCAGCAGATGACCTGTGTTTCTTAACTTAATGACGACCTCAAAAATTATCTTCCTGGTTCAATGTTGAATTCCTGTAACCAAAAACATTTTTAAATTGAAATATGTTTGCTATTGTTTAGCTATTATGAGCTGTCAAGTAGGAATTTGTGTGTGTGTGTCATGGAAGGAGGAACATGTGTGTATATAAGTGTCACTACCTGTTTATCCTTTACTCAGGCCTCTGAGTGGAAGGTGAGTTTGAACATCTTTATTTGCAGGTTTTACTTTAGTGGTTTGTAGCTTTTTATTTTCAGCAAACAACAAACATCTAAAGAATGATTTAAATTAAATGATTTAAATGCCTTTTATATTTTTAATCAATGTTTACATTGGCAATAGATCACATAGAAAATGTTGAAATGCTTCCTCTAAAAAGCTGAAACAAAAAGAAAGTATTAGTGATAATATGATGGTGATGATGATATGTGATTTCAGTGTTGTCTCCAGACGCCCGCACACAGCAACATGATTTCCCTCCTGTTCTTTGCTGTGCTCTGTGCCAGCTGCCTGGCAAGACGTAAGAATATCTCACTTCTTAGATCTTAAAGATCATGTATGTTTGAATCAAGAGCAGCAGTTTAACTTTACAAAATGATCCTTTCTCTTATGTCTCCAGCTGGCGTGTTGCACTACTCATACTCTCGTGCAGTTGGAGGTGGTAGTGGCAGATCGTTTTCCTCAGAAGGAGAAGGAAGAATCACAGCGATCAGGGTCTGGGAGGTCACAAACGCTTACATCACTGGGTTTGTTTTGTTTTTCTTCTTGTCAGTTTGGGTCGGGAAATTATTAGGGCGGAAAATGGCCAAAAAAGTCAATGGATAATTTGCTTTCAGTGGAAATTATTTATTTTATGAAAATTCAATGTATGTGTAAAATGTTTACGTTTAGTCTCGTTTCATTGATTGTCTTCACCACTTGTTGTATGTATCATCCTTGGTGTTTAACAGTATGTTTCCTCTCTGTCTATGCAGAATCCAGTTCAGATATGATTACATCTGGTCTCAAACAATTGGACGCACATATGGCAACAAACACGAGCTGGTACTGTTTGATGGAGAGGTCATTGTTCAGGTCAGAGACTTAATTGGCTCAGTCATGTTCTATCTAATCTATAAATTTAACATGGTACAAGCAGAAGATAATAAATGGATAAGTTAATATAAACATATATTTTATAAATAGTCGGTTATTATACACGAATCTTATTTTTGATAATTTATTAATTTGCTCACTTTGTCTTTCATGTTTTAGATCTCTGGTAAACACCACACCAACTACATTTATCAGGTGATCTTTGTGACCTCTAAGGGGCGCTCTTTAGTGGTCGGCCAGCCTTATCAGGTATTCCCTCCATTCTGTTTGTTATAATTACTCATAGTAATGCTCATGGTCATCTATTAACGTTTGATGCTGTGTTGCAGAAATCCTTCAACATGTACGCGACACATCCAGACGCAGAGCTGACACTGCTGAGCGGACGCCATAATGGAGCTGGGATTACTTCACTTGCAGCTCACTGGGGAGTGAACCCAGCCAACAGCACACGCATATAATTAAAGACCGAAAAACTGAGCAAGTAACTACGATAGATTCAACTGATTAAATAATCACAAAAGTTCACCGATCATCCTGCAGACCAGTTTCATAAATTTCAGCTGAAGTAGTTGTCCACTTTGAGAGAAATGGTAGTATAAGTGTGAAATAGATTTGTTTATCAGTATGTCCAGGTATGACGACACAGTACCAAAACAGGGTACAAACACAGCAATGCATAATGTACAATACTCTGAAACTGTGTCTAAAACTTTACTTTATTTTAGACAGTAGTGTCTGCTGCACAGTTTGTCTTTGAGGAAGGAGCTGATGTTGATGAGAACGTTTACCTTCATGCAGAAGGTCGGGCGAGCAACAGTATTAGTGTTTATGCGATGTGTCATGGCAAACCTTCTTTTAAATGAAATCTCTTTTTTGGTGACTGTATGTAGTGCTTATATCATTCACATTCTTTGTTGTTTGTTGTTTTTTCATTTGCAGTAGGGAATTGCAAGAAAGTAAAGGATAAAACTAGTAAGCCTTGTATATAACAGCAAAACGTGACATCACATTCATCTGACTTTTACATTTAAATAAACTTAAACATTGTAGCTTCTGATTAGCTTCAATTAGTATGTTTGTTCTGAGTAAGTACCACTGGCAGTGTGGTTGCTTGATAAATGGTGATTAGTGCTCTGGTTCGCTCACTGCGCAATGTCATACTTCATCTCCCCAGTAGATGCCCTCCTTGAGCTATTAAAGATCCACTCCACATGCAGCTCGTAACCCACCCATGTGCCATGCAGTACAGAGCCTATTACACCAGAGAGCAGTTTTATTCAAGTTGTGCCACCATGTATTTTTTACTACTGCTATTATTCTTGATCTTTTAATGCAGCTTACATTGCATCAGCTTTAAGCATGTATGTTTTATAAAATAAATGAATATTGACTTAAAACCATCATCTTGCTAAGTCATGCACTGAATAACTTTGTATATATCAATTCTGAATCATAGCATCACTTGTGCGTTTTATATTACTGCTTAATTTAGTGCTTTGATTACAAACTTATATCAAAATCATACTGGACTTGACAACAATCACAGGCACCTATCACTGTTTGCGTAATCACTTTGTCAGATCGTTGTTATGCGCTGAGAGTGTTGCTCTAGTATGAAACAGCAGCTGTCATTAATCTGTAAACAAGCATGCCCCATTTTACATTAGTTTCATAATCGTGTTACAAGCTTGTGTTTGTTTCTGCATTCAAAGTGGTTTTGTGGAGCAGTTTCTAAGAACATATCTATCAATTTTACTTACAGTATAACTTTATGCATAAATAACCGTCCATGCTAAAGGGTTTGGGTTAGTTTGAATCAAGGCAATGAATATTAACTGTTTTCGCAGGTTGATGAGGCCCTTGACTATGAAATGTATCTTGACTATTCTATTATTGGAGTTCCTCTTTGATGTGAACATTTGGGATAATTACTGTATCCCAAAAACTGTGCTCCAAAGCATATATTGCCACATAAACAAATCCTTTCAATCTCAGTTCTGTTGGTGAAATATTAACCAGTCTCCCAGGGTTGGAATCTGTTTTATTCCACTCTTGTACAAATTGAATGCAGTATTTTGATTTAACTGGAAGTTTGAGTTGTAAATGCTACATAAAAAAAAAAAAAGATGAAATACCACAGTCTAAAATGACTCTATGTTGAGCTGGAGCCCAGGAATGTCCCAGGTTGAACAATGCAAGATCAGTCACCAAAAATGAAAATATCATGACACTGTTTCTTAATTGCATTTGCCACAAATATGTCATACCTCTCCTAACATATTTAATGGGTTTAGACATAGAGGAAGCACGGCCACCCATGTTAAGTCAAAGTCATCGTTGTACGAGGCTGGAAGTAGGTCACTGACTTCTGGTTGGACCTGGAATCACTCCAGAGTAGTGAAACACATGAGATACGTGCAGAGCGGGGAGAGGAGGCAGGATACTGAAAACACCTACTGAGCTTTGTAAAGCTCTTCCCATCACATCTGACTGAACACAACAACGCCATGTTACACATGTACAAAGTCATAGATTCAATGTCTTCAGGGCCTCAATTAGACAACATTGAATACAACTAGTTCAGACAGGAATACATTTATTATGTTATTAGCTGTACTGTGTGTGTGTGTGTGTGTGTGTGTGTGTGTGCGCGTGTGTGTGTGTGTGTGTGTGTGTGTGTGTGTGTGCGTGTGCGTGTGCGTGTGTGTGTGATAAATAGAAATGCTTTGTTAACTTATGTGAAAAAGTTATGTTTAACTTAATGTTAAATGATAAACTGATTCATGGAAAGAGCCATGTGACTGTATGGCAGCAAAGGATACCACTGGCTGTGTAAAGCACTGTCTGGTCTACAGTAGTGACTGCTGGTTAGTTTGCTGTACGTCAGGTTGGTTTTGGGAGGTCACCAATCATGGCACAATGGCAAAGGTACAGAAACGTACTAAAGCACTGATTTTAATTCAGACAGCAGTAATAAGATCTCAGAAGTGACCGCATAGAGAATCAATGAATCGAGTCTACAACCATAAGAGCAAGGACCAAAGAGGCAATATGGAGCAAGAAACAGATCTTAATAGTTAGGCTTTTCAAATCCCCTTTTCAAATGATAATTTGAGTTTCATTCACAATTGATAGTGAGATTTTTCATCGGTTACAGTAAGTAGTGACGCATTTCCTTGGTGAAACCCCTGTTTGATGTTTTGCTCATTCGACTTTCCCTTGAAGCAGCGCCCCAGTTGCAGAGGAAGTCCCAATCCGGTGTCTTGACAAATGACAGAAATTGTTCCCCTGTGGGCTCCATGCATAGATGCCATAGCATAGCAAATAGCATAGATGTCGCTTCTGCTATTTGCACTGTATGTGGGTCAGTGAAAACCTTATTCTCTCTGAAACATCACTGATTAACCCTCACTGACACAGCAAACTGAGACCTATTACAGCATCATCAGGCTTAAATATGCCCTTTACTACCTGCTGCTGCACATGTTGCATCAGTCTGTCACTGAATGGTCTTAAAGCTGAATTCCTCTGGGAACAGAGTGCTAAGTAAGCAGAGAGAGTATTGGCCATGCACACACACCACCCCCACACACGCACGCTCACACATGCATGCGCACACATATATGAATGCAGAGTATGAATGCTGTATCCAGTACAAACCGGTTCTGTGAGTTCTGAGATTTAAAAACAGAATAAAAGCATAACTGTATTAACCCGCTTTTGTGCAGGTTTGTGATACTGCCCAGTCACCTGCTACTGGGAAAAAGTCTATGACAACGTACAACCAACTAGAGAAAGCAACAGTGAGCTAAATGGCAGTTTGTTGCATAGATGGAGATGACATTTTCCTTTATACTTTGTGTTCTGCAAAATATCCGATAGGTTTGAAATCAAAATTAACGAAAATTCATGTTTTTTCTTTTTTTTTTTTTTTTCCAAAAGCAAAGCAAAGACAAATATCTCAGGGGAAGAGACTCATATTCATATTGATTGTACTGTTTTGGTTGATCCATCTGAATCACCAGTAGGTAAGATTACAGTTCTGAATAACATAGAGATTCACATGTAAAACTGATCCAACAGGACACCACAGCTGATACACTTTCACCTCTCACCTCTCTGTGAACTGTCTCAATTGACTGACAAATGTTCAGTTCTGTTTCATTATCACTCAGACACGTACACTGTTGACTCTCATGCAAATACACCCACACACAACCAGATGAGGTTATTTATGCATTAATGTACATTAAAAAAAACAGATATTAGAGCAGACAGGGCCTAATAGCATACATTCACAATCACTTTCTCTTTGTCCGTCTTCCTATACCACGCACACACACACAGAGACACTCACAGACACACTCACAGACACACACACAGACGCACGCATCCTGTGCATGCATGCATGCATGCAAATCATGGGTTTAGCAACTATGAACTTTGGCTGAAAATCAATGCCCATGCACGGTCCAGCCTGTGGTTATGTTACTTTAAATGGCCTCTGCACTGCTTCATTTCAGCTTCTTACTGATTTCAGAAATACATAAATTATTCAAGTAAAGATCAGTATTTACAAAATATTTTTATGATTAAATA
Organism: Trinectes maculatus; assembly: GCA_016785345.1. Taxonomy (NCBI): domain Eukaryota; kingdom Metazoa; phylum Chordata; class Actinopteri; order Pleuronectiformes; family Achiridae; genus Trinectes; species Trinectes maculatus. The sequence continues at coordinate 306,857 of JAFBJQ010000105.1, forward strand.
CTATTATTTAACCTGCTGCCACTATTACCCCAACCACAAATTATCAGCAGACAATGAATGGGTGGATAAAAAAAGAGTTGTTTTATTTTTAAACCCCTCTGACATTAAAAACACAATTCATTAATTTCTTTTCTATGACTTCATGCGGTGTTTTAATGACCAGAAAGTTGTTTGTTCCTGTTCTGACAACGTAACGGTGGGGGGAGGTACTAAAACCACTTTCAGAAACAATGAACTCATTTTACTGGTGATGCGGTTTTTTTTCTATGCCTGGCATCCCATGTTGTAAAGCTGATGGTATCATCTCCGACGAAACCAGATGGCGTAAACAAGCCAAGCACAATTTAAGAAAAAGACAGCTGGTTTGTGTTCTCTTTCAATACGTCTTTCCTGCTTCCTTGGCGTCTCATCATCGAGAAATATTTAATGCTCAAGGCCACTTTGGAGATTTAGGTTTAACACTTTTCAAACCATTTAATGTATTTTACTTTATTTGTATTATTTTACCTGAATCATTTGCATATTTTATGGTCAAAAGAAGTAAGCATGGACCCAGGAGGCAGTGTTCCACACTTCACAATTATAGCATGAAAGCATCCATACTCTTTCCGCTTACTCATTTACGGTGCAAGCAAACACTTGGAGAAGGCTTAATGTGTCAGACCGCAAGTGAGCAATCCCAGTTTGTTTACGTATGAGCCTGCATGCCTGGGTGTATGTGCGTTCACTGAGTATGCTGGTTCATTGAAGGTTTTCCCATGTCTATTCGCAAGAATGAATGTGGCACAGAGGATTTACGGGAACTGGAGGAGAGGTGACGCAATAACGGCACTGCAGTAACGGATGCCACAACTTACCAAGAAACGTGAGGGTGCTCCTTGTGTGTGTGTGTGTGTGTGTAGGTGTGTGTGGGTGTGTGTTTGTATAAGTGACACAAACAATAGCTGACGGGTTGTGCACATTCACAGGTCGTTACTGAATCTTTTAACCCACAAATGTGATTGTTTAGCTTCACACTGGAAGGAAACTGCCATGTTTCTTATCATCCTTTCCATAATTGTTGTGCCTAATTATCATGCATTTGAAAAAGGGTCCTTAAAAATGCAATATTTTTACCCTGTGTGCATACACTGTAATTTTGTTCTTGCAAACAGTAGAGAAGAGAAAATGGCACTGTCAGTCGTGCAGAGATACTCAAATCATACTCACCCAAATTATAAATCTCATCATTTAAGAAAATGTGTCTTTGTAAACACTGCCTGTGTCTGACAAGTATACATGCATCAGGTGAGAGTATGGGAGCATACGCCACTGCTTGTATTCGCATGTGTGCATGAATACTGTACAGTTATATACCTGTTTATTGACGTATATCTGTGTGCCTGTGAGTTTACCTATTGATATTGTCTGTGTGTCAGACCGGACACTGTCTCAAATTGATCTCTTTCTATTTCTCTTGTGTAAGAGCATTATATCTGATTGTTGACCCCGAGTGTCCCTTCTGTAATCTCCTGACATGATATCTGAACATGAACAAACCTGAAGACTGTGACTATTAGCTATCATCAGCAGCCATTTTGTAACTTAACCTGAATGTAGTCCTGCCATTGAAGCTGGAGCACTTCAGTTCTTTCAGCTACAAAGCAGACGTTGCACCACTTTGACTGGGAGCATTACTTGTAGAGTGAAATCTCAAGAAAGATTTAGTCATAAAATAGGATATACAATCCTCATGCTGCTTATTCCTTCTAAGGCTCTGCATGTTCAGATGATCCAGAACCAGTGAGAAGTTTGTTTACTTGTATTTACTCAATAATCCCAGTGACTACAGACAAGATAAACAAACAAGTCTGTAATTATCTTAGAGCAGTAGATTGAAGAGATAATCGCCTACACTGGAAACTGATCATGTCAGAACGGTTAGTACTCACCACTGATCATTTATTAATGGTCAGCTCATCAATCATGGCTTGCTGCTTTGATTAAATCTTGATATTAAGGCCTGGGCCTAAGACTAACCCTTTCCAGTGGAGACACTTAAGATAAAGGCCTCAGATGATAAATGCAGGGAGATAACTGTCTATGTCACTGGCTGTATTTACTGAAACCCACAATCCAAAAACAGGACATAAAGAAAATCAATAAATCCAAAAGCAATACGTGAGTACCAGCCTACACCAACAGTAGTATCACAGAATGCTGTGCAAGTGCGTGCCCGCTGAAACTAATTCCTGTATGTTGCATAATCCCAAAGTCTGCCACATCTAATGAGTAACAGTTGACTCCTGGCTTACACAGACCACGTGTAGTCTTTCCTGCACTCCCCACTCTGCTCTGACAAACATCCATTGTATGTAAGCACTTCCGCTTTTTCCTCAATTAAACAAAAAACGCACAACACAGAGAGACTGCCAGAAAAAGAGAAAGTGAGGAAGCGAGAAATAAACATGATGCAATCGTTATTCAACAGAAAAGGTGAAAGACAAGTCCAGAATGTAAATACACACTTTTGTTTTCCCGTGAAGACAGATTGTTTAAAGGAGAGTTGTGCCACCTAGATGACTGATCAATACAATATATGACCTTAGTTTAGCATAAAAACCGAAAGGAGGAGGAATCAGGCAGAACATGACAAAATCCATCTTCAGTATCACGCATTAACCATCGTGCTGTACGTCACGTTTAATCTGTACTGACACCGAAGAAAGGAGAGTTTTGTGTATTAGGTTACATGTGCTGATGTCACGAAACATAACATAATCTACTAGATACTATCAGATGATTAGTTACATTTAGGTTGTAACTGGTAACACTGGTTACATTACAGACTTGAGAGAGATTGGAATCTTTTTGTTTCACTAAAAGATTAGATGTGTAAACATTCATAATACACATTTCATACACTATAGTTGAGTGTTTTACTTATATGATCATATACAATGAGCATTTTAATGTTGCAACTGGTTGAGGTGGATGTCACCAGCTATTTCATGTATAGTTGTATGTTCTGTATATCAGTATCTTTTATGTGCTAATCATTCAAATCATTAGGTGCAAAGTGGCAAGTGAATGTAGCTGTATGATAAATGGAGCAAAACTGCCACATTACCCCTTTAAATGCACTGGAGTCACAGAAATGTCCACAGCAAAGTACCTCAGAATTCACTGGAAGGAAAATGTAATGATTTTACAAATTTAGTAAGGGGAGGAGAGTAACAAAGAAATGGGGCACAACGAGAAGACAATCAAACTGGCAGACAATCATCTACCCTCCTAAAGCCACTTCAGTAAGTCAATGAACCACAACCTTGACACAGTATCTCTCTGAAATACAGCCAAAAGTACAGACAGGGACCTGGAGCAGGTCAAGTTAATGTGTCACCGCGTTTGGCTTTAAGGCTTCGTTGTGAAATCGTTGTGTGAATACGTGCAGGCCATGCAGATCTGTCCTGAGAGAAAGGGAGGGTTTATGGTCAAAGGGGCTTATCTCAGCAATTGATCCGCAGGTATAAAATGCCGGCGATGGCTGAGGGTCAGAGTAGACTCTTTCAACTCGCAGTCTCAATACCTTCATCTTCAGTCAGCCATGGGAGTTGCCTACAGCGTTGGAGAGTAAGTGAAATGCATCATTAAGTCAAATGCTATACATGTTCTGCTGGGTGCAGAATATGCTGGAGTAATCTGGGCTCTAATCACTCGGTCAGCTATTTGGGTCGGGTTTTTCCTAATGTAGTGCAAAGAGGATGTGAGCTTGGTGTTGCAGACTCCATTTAATTCATTTTACATCAAGTTAGATCAAATAAAAAAAACAAACAAATTGAATACACTGCATTCTTTGGAAGGAGGCAGATGACTATTTGCAGGCAAACGAGTTGGAGAATGTGTGTTTGTGACGGGAAGAGAGTGAGATGGTTAAGGAAAAAGAGTTAGCTAGAGGTTAGATATCTCTCAGAGATGCTCAGACCAGAATGGGTTAATGCTGGAGACATTTAACACTTGAGTTACTTCTGTTATTCATGTTGAGGCAAGTTTCCCACATATTTGATATTGAGGAATGGAGTTTGTTCAGCTGAGCCAACGGTTATTAACATTTCATAGTCAACGATGTATTTACTGTTTCCTAGACGCAATGTTATGTGCAATGTTGTGTTTTTTTTTATTAGTTATTTACTGATGTCATGATGACATGGTTGGCCATATGAAGAAACACAATTTACTGTGCAACAGTATTTTATGTTAATTTATGAGCATAAAAAAATCTCCTTCTCCCTTTGCTCCTGCAGGGTCGACCACCTCTACACCTTCTTTGTGCAGTGGTCACCAGATATCTACACTAAAGACAACAAGAAACACCGCTTCCTCATTAGAGAGAAGCATCCCAGCAGCTATCTGGTTGTGGAGAAGAACAAGGTGGCTGTCATCAATAAGCTCCTCAGCCAACCAGTCACCACTACTGACAAGAACTGGGAGGTAGGGACCACACTACCTCACGCACATGCTTTAAAAAGAAAAACAGGGGACCCTGCAGGTTAGGGATAGGCTAAACGCAAATTCCCAGAATACAGTAAGTGAGGAGCGGAAGTGCTTGGATGTTGTCCTAGACCTTCTGGGAAATCCCACCATGTCCATATATAGACATCCCCTTAACTCCCTCCCAACGTCAGAAAACAGAAACCTAAGTTTCATGAGAAAAAGAAACCGCTCAGAGTCGGAGTTACCCAATAGGAAGCCACTCTGCTCAAATTTCCAACCAATGACATTTCCCACACACAAAGTGAACGTAAACCAGAGGGTACAAAAGTGATGGATGCCACCCAGTTTCACTTGTACACAGAGCCTGACAGGAAAAACTAACAATCATGAAGCTGCTGCCAGAAAATATCAAAGTACTGTATATAGCAAATGAATGTATGGAGCCGTATGTGGAGGTAGGACCACTCTGCTGCTTTACTCTGGGTGGTTTTTCTATCAGGATTACTACATCTTCTTCTACCAGCTCTCTGCTCATCAGCAAACTACTTTTAGAATGACTGTGTTTGTATTTCGCAAACATACTTGCGCAAAGGCTTGTTCACTGTGCACGTTTTACTTGTGCGCACAGATCTAGGCAGCGCAGGTGAGAGTGTGGAAATGATTCCTAATTCTCTTCCAGATAGTCAGAGTGAAGGACTCCAAACGCCGCCTGAGCTTGTGCAGCTCAGTGGACTCTGACTTGGAGGAGCCCGAGTACCAAGAGGAGGGAGATGGTGCTCTGCCTATCCTGAGCCAGCACAGCCAGCTGCTGGATGACCACGACCTGGAGCAGGTCAGTTTTACCTCCAATTGAAAGAATTAAATACAAATGACAGTTGGTTACTGTGTGTTAGCAGCATGATACGTTCTGATTTATAGCTACTGTTTTTTTAACCCAACAGCTTGCTGCTCACATGCCAGCACGGACCCAGGGCTATCCATGGCAACTGGTCTACAGCACCAGCATCCATGGGAGCAGCCTGAATACACTGTACAGGAATATGGCTGGTCTGGAAAGCCCAGTGCTGCTGGTCATCAGAGACATACACAAAAAGGTTAGCATCTTCCTCTTTGCGTTCATCATTACAAAAAGTCAGCATCTCTGATTCCTGCTAGACCTCCATGTGTGGACACTGCTTTAATGACCACCGTGTTGGTATTTTCAGGTGTTTGGGGCTTTTTCCTCGCATCCATTCAGAGTCAGTAAATACTATTATGGCACCGGTGAAACTTTCCTGTTCAGCATCAACCCCGACCTCAAGGTAAGAGTGGAACAGACCATTTGTTTGTTAAATATAGCCTTTCTACCAGCAGGTCTGACAACTGGTTTGTTTTTATAACAAGATAAGACATGTTGTCTCATTTACAGTAACTTTGGGAATGAGGATTTCAGTAGTATTGGAATCGAAACACAATCTCAGTAACACAGTGCAGAAAATGATTTTAAAAAACTTTATGTAAATTCAAGGAATCTGGATAGTTGTCCATTCAACTTGTGTATAAGTCACTAATGCCTTGTGTTTGGTGTTTATCCAGGTATCCAGGTGGAGTGGGGAAAACTCTTACTTTGTGAATGGCAAATTGGAATCTCTTCAGTTTGGTGGAGGAGGGTGAGTTATGTGGTTGTTTACTTCCAGTGAAACACGGACATGTTCAAAACAAATGATAAAAAGGATTAAGCAGAAGATAAACTTGTCAGTGCCATAAAGCAGTAAATAGGCCACATAACAATTAGTTGCCTGTGATATTACAGTATAAGTCATCTGCAAAAAAAGATGTGATGTTAAAGTGGAATTCTTTTTCCTGGTCTGTAGAGATGGCTTCGCTCTGTGGCTGGATGCTGATCTGTACCACGGTGCAAGTTTTTCCTGTCCGACCTTCCACAATGCGTCGCTCTCCACACATGAAGACTTTATAGTACAAGACCTCGAAGTCTGGAGCGTGCAGAACTGAGAGACCCGTTCTGAAAAGACGAGATAAACTCAAAGCAGATGCCACAGTGCTGTGTGGGTTACACAACTGTGATACTTCAGGGAGTGCAGGCTACTGTACAAAACCTGATAGAATGGTTGCGACTGAATGGTCTGTGCACCTGGCTGAGATTAGCCAGCACACAGTTTGCACAGAGCCTGTTCCTGTGGTTCTCAGGCTGAGCTTTCTGTTTACACTGGTTTGATCTATACCTGTTAAATAGAAATGGCCATAAGATATCCTGTGATGCAGGGTCCTGTGTAGAACTACAGGCCCAGTAGTGAACTGGCACCTTAAGCTTTAAGCTATTTATGCTATCCTTTGGTTATTTAGGGCTTTATAATACAAAGTTCAAGTAAGACTATAAAAGGTTTGCACATTCAGGTTTTCAGGACATTTTCTGCCTAAAAAAATTGAAACTGAAATGTAATCTATTTACAGTATGTGTTTTCACGTAAGCAAGTTTGAAGGTATTTTATTTTGTTTCATGGGTTTATAGGTTTATAAGTATAAGCCTCTTTAAGACAGATAGTTATATACAGGGGTCCTCGAGTTACGACGGAGATCCGTTCCTGAGAATGTGTTGTAACCGAATTTCGATAACATACATTCATAGGTAAGGTAGTTACAAGGTTGTGCCACTAGATGTCACTATAACACCACCCTACAATAAGAGTTTACTGTGGTGAATTGCCTTTTGTCCCTCTTGACCCTCTTGACACACCGTAGGGGTTGATATCGCGAGTGTAATGAGCATTTCCTTTAGATTTCTGATATCAACCGTGTAGACCCTGTGTTGTGAATAAACCTACGGTATTGCCATGATCCCGAACCCATCTGTGTCCATGTGCGTCTCCTTACCGGCTGCCGCTGCAACCCCCCGCCAGCCGGCCGGCCATTTCACATAAGTAAAAACAAGGCAGAGTAGCCTAGCTGTGCTGTGGAGGTGTTGGAGAGCCGGCAGGCGCGCTGAGAGACAGAGAGAGTGCTCACCAACTAGTTCCCGTGCGAAGTCTGTACGTATTTACGGGGCAAACCGCTTAAGCCGAAACAAGGAAGTTCACAGGAGATGTGTCGTAACCACAAAAACAACGTAACTCGCGACCGTCGTAACTAGAGGACCCCCTGTATATAGCCTATTTAATTTATGGTGAAAACACTGTAACGTGAACCACAGACCCGTGTATGAGGACACTATACCTATGAATCTTTTCTACCATGAGATCTCGTTTTTCTGTTCTCTATCTGAAATCGACAGCAGCGGATCAATGCCTTAACACACAGGTTCGAAATGGTGAGAGTTGCACTATAAACAATTTATTATCAGCAAAGTGTGTCTTTGTGTAAGAGATGGCCTCTGCCGTTAATGTTACTTCTGCTTTTTGAAACTGAATCAACTGCCTGACTATTTGCATAGACTGATCCATTTTAAGGAGACATTTGAGTGCATGACATCTTTTTATTCATCTATATATTTAAATGTGTTTCATAAGCAATTTTTTTTGTAAATTGATAAATGTGTTTTCTCTTATTTACATTGCTTTGTGTGACAATCTGAATTTGTCAAGCAGTGCTGGCACTGCCTTTTTTATAGAACCACATTAAATCTTTGTCATTTTCCATTGACAGTGACTATATTTTTATTATAAACTCAACATCACATCAACAGCGTCACCAAACAAACAGTTAAAGAAAACCTTCATCTTTTCCACTCAGGACAAAATGTATTTTTCCATTCTAAAGTGAACAAATAAAAGTAAACATCACAGTGTTAGAATACACAGAACCACAAAAACTTTTGTATTTATAATTCACTGAGTGGGTATAAAAGGAAACAGAAAATTGTAATGAAGCTAACTTGCAGGCAGTTCATGGGAAACATCATTCAAACAGGTTAGTCATATGTGATACTGGCCTGCAGTTCAGCATCAGGAAAAGAGGAAAGGATGCCGAGTTCCCAATGGACTGGGTAACGGGCTGTATTTCTATTGTAAAGATACTCATCGACCTTCATACCAACTTACAAATTGAATGTTTTTGTTTCACCTGAGCTACAGTACATGACTTAGTTTCCTCCGAATCTAATGCAGATGCAGATTCAAGCATGTGTGATTTTTAAAATGAGACAAGGGGCAATGGGGCCCCAAGCAGCAGTCACAGAACAGTCAAAAGTAAACTTGTTTGACTTTTGTTTATTTTTATTTATTTTTCTGAAGCTAACTGTCACTTCACAGTCATAATGACAGAAGCTTTGAAAGTGATGTATGTATGCAGGCTCTTTAGTTTCCACACTGCAAAAACAAAAACGTTTCAGTTGAAATTAACTTCCGACAAAATACTAAACAAGAAGTCATCTGTGGTTAGTGCAGTGGAATTAGTGATGTGCCAGGTACTCTCCACCACTAGAAGAGGTTTTTTTTCTTTTAAATCTGTACTCTACTACTTTATGTCTCATATCCTGTCTATTGAAAGGCCAAAATCATTATAACGTTCTATGATGAACAATAATTGACTTAAATCATTACACAATATATTGTATTTTTTTCCCTACATTACACTGATTGCTTCAATCAGAATCAGATCAGAATCTTTCTGTTCACTGCTGTTCATCTGCTTAATTTGCCTACAATTAACTTTAATTGACAGTAGTAGACCTTTTTACAAAAAAGGGAGCCACATACACACATTGTGTGAAATCATAAGAGTGGTTGATGTCATTCTGAAGCATAATTGAATCCACATAAGGATCTTAAAGTGAGTAGTGGGACTATCATCAGGGATTATTGGTTTATGTGATTCAGTTAGCCATTCAGGTTTAATATGCTAAACCACACTGCCCTCTGGTGGCAGCTTCTCTAACACTATCAATCAAGATCGACGCTCTTTGCTTTACCCCTGTGAAGGGGTGGGCCATACTGCAAAACCTTACCAAGTAAATACAGGGCCAGTATTGCCGATACAGAAATCAATACTGATTTACTTAGAAAAGCACATTATCTACTTTTGTGCTGGGGAGAGCGATGTGTCATGATTTATGAAGTGAATGCATTATCAATACGTAGATTTTAATGAAAATTTAAAAAATCAATTAGCATGATCTTTGAATGAGTTTGTGGTTTTTCCTTATTTTGCTACCATAGTTTGATCACAATGAAACACAGGACAAATAAAAATAAAATACGTTTTATTAACTAAATATTTGCAATTATTTAAGCAAACTCAATTTACAAACAAGAAATTTAATGAGAACTGAAAACTAAGAAATGTTTCAATTTGAAATATTTCTTTTAGATGTTAGTATAAATTTTGGGCGTTGCCACAGTAATTTACTTGTTTTCTGCAAACATTGCAGCTTGCAATATTTTGGACTAAAGCTGTAAAATAACACCAAACGACACTGTCTAATTTTTTTTTGATTAATGTGTGGGTGATGGTGATAGATGTCAATTAGTGTCAGGAAACTTGTTAGTATGATTTCAGTCAATGTCTAAATACATTAAGTCCAATAGGAAATAAGATATTAATGTTGCGGTGTTTTTCAGAGGTGAATACTGGGGTGATGGTGACACTAACACGGATCCAGTGCGCTGTATACATGTTCATTAATCGCTTTAAATATGTTTTTCCGGAAACCACATCATACGTCATCTGTGACGTCACTCGTCATTAAAGAAAGAAGCCTCGATAATAGACTGTGGAGTTATACACACAGAGGGTGACATCACTAGTAGCCGGGGTTGTTTCCTTAGCGTAGAGAAGAGAGACTGAAACTTTAGTTTCGATCTCATCAAAATAAAATATTCGATATTTTAGATGGACCCACCCACCCTCACCTCTTCGTGTTCAATGAGCTCTGGAATCGACTGGTCTGGTCTTATTCTGACAGTTCATCATGGCTGCAGCCGACTCATGTCAACCTTCCAAAATTGATATTTCCACAACCAGCAGCGCAGCAGCTGAACGATATGAGAAGAAGTGTATTTTCTGCAAGATTGTAAACAATGAAATAGACACGGAGCTTCTTCATTGTGTAAGTGGATCATAATTGCTGAATAAGCGCACATAACGAACCGGCGTTAGCTTCTCTTCCTGTTGGAAACATGTTTTTAGAAATAACGGGACAAATTCTGGCTTCGTAAAAATATAGCTTATGTTTTCTTTTCTTTGATTAAGCAAGTCGACATTGGCTAAGCTTTCACGTCTTTATTCGGTGCCATAGTATCTGTCACTCATCCACCCTTTCACAGCTGTGTACATTGCGTTCAGCCCGTTGATGCATTAGCTAGCTTGCTGTTGTTTGTATTTGTTTGTGTTTTTCTCGAAAAGAAAGAAAGAAAACGTAACAGCACCAACAAACAGATTTAAAATAAAGTAAATCTGTATAGGATTCATTGAAATCCTTAAGTCTGCAGTGAGCATGTTTATTTAATTTGGTAACTGCATGACACTAATATAACATAAACACACGCACTTAAATGCTCACTTATGAGGCCAATTTGTCTTTGCCGATTTATTGTTCATTCATGTATTCCTGTGGCAGGATGAAGAGATCTCATGTTTTAGAGACATTAAACCTGGAGCGCCCCATCATTACCTGGTCGTCCCAAACAGACATGTTGGGAATTGTAAATCACTCAGCAAGGAACATGTGCCATTGGGTGAGATTTGACTACTTCTTGCTTAATAATTTTTATCAGTACAGGCAGTTTTCACCACCATGACTAAAATATAATTGCAGCCTAATAACGGTAAGATAATTTACTAATTTTTGTTTTTCTTGTCATGCCAAGTGAAACGGATGGTCGAGACAGGCAAGGAGATCCTCCAGAAAAACAACGTCACAGACCTTAGTGATGTCAGGTAGGCTGTGCATAATGTTGTGGTATGTTATTTACATTATCAATTAGTAGCTTATTAATTTAACGCCAAATAGCGATATTGATAATCATTGTAAATATCAGTAGCAATCATCACAGTATCCACTTTGATGTAATGTACTGTATTTACCAAACAAGCAGTAGTACTCAACCCAGTCTAATTGAAATGGTGTCAGTTAATCATCTGAACTCTGGTGTAATTTTAACCAGCTGATTATTTGGATTTAGTAACATCTCTGTTGCTTAGCTAATATAACAGTTGAGCCACTTAAACAAAGTAAACATTCTTGCTGCAAAGCCCTTAAAACTTGTTATATGTAAACAGTGAACCCGTGTACGCTAAAGCATTTTACTTTGCAGGTTTGGTTTTCACTGGCCCCCATTCTGTTCTGTTACACACCTACATCTTCATGTCCTGGCACCTGCCAGTCAAATGGGGTTCATGGCCCGCCTCTTCTACAGACTTAATTCCTATTGGTTCATCACGGTAAGCAGCCCCCTCTTCACATTTGTTTTCGTTTGTATATAATTTGAGTATTAGTAAAATAAATAGTTCTTAATTGTTCTTAGATGAAAAACCCATCAGTTTGACATGTCAAAAATAAAGAAGAACATGCTTATTTATTTTGTTGTTGTGTCAAAGATTTTCAGGCACCACAGTACAAATGTTTGGAAACTGGAAACCTAAGTTTTTATTTGACAAACAGCCAGAGTAAGATAAGATATTCCTTTATTAGTCCCTCAGCGGGGAAATTTTACTCTTACAGCAGCCGCAAGGATAGCAGGTAGGAATTAGCATTTAGAAAAAAAAAAGCAAAGAGTTGGAAAAAGCAGTAATTACAAAAGTCGAAATATAGAGAAACAATATACAGGGGGTCCTCGAGTTACGACGGTCTCGAGATACGTTGTTTTCGTGGTTACGACACATCTCTCATGAACTTCCTTGTTTCGGCTTAAGCGGTTTGCCCCGTAAATATGTACAGACTTCGCACGGGAACTAGTTGGTGAGCACTCTTTCTGTCTCTCAGCGCGCCTGCCGGCTCTCCAGCACCTCCACAGCACAGCTAGGCTACTCTGCCTTGTGTTTACTTATGTGAAATGGACGGCTGGCGGTAGCCGGTAAGGAGATGCACACGGACACAGATGCGTTCGGGAACGTGGCAATACCGTAGGTTTATTCACAACACAGGGTCTACATGGCTGATATCAGAAATCTAAAGGAAATGCTCATTACACTCGCGATATCAACCCCTACGTCATGAACTTCCTTGTTTCGGCTTAAGCGGTTTGCCCCGTAAATATGTACAGACTTTGCACGGGAACTAGTTGGTGAGCACTCTTTCTGTCTCTCAGCGCGCCTGCCGGCTCTCCAGCACCTCCACAGCACAGCTAGGCTACGCTGCCTTGTGTTTACTTATGTGAAATGGACGGCTGGCGGGGGTGCAGCGGCAGCCGGTAAGGAGATGCACACGGACACAGATGCGTTCGGGAACGTGGCAATACCGTAGGTTTATTCACAACACAGGGTCTACATGGCTGATATCAGAAATCTAAAGGAAATGCTCATTACACTCGCGATATCAACCCCTACAGTGACAAAAGGCAATTCCCCATAGTAAACTCTTATTGTAGGGTGGTGTTATAGCGACATCTACTGGCACAATGTATGCACAATGGCACAATGAATGTATGTTCCGACGAACGTCGAAATTCAGTTACGACACATTCTCAGGAACGGATCTCCGTCGTAACACGAGGACCCCCTGTATAGATAAATTGCGGCAATTGCACATAGAAGTCATTTTTTAATAAACAATTGTAATAGTCTAATTGTCAATTCAAATAATAAACCGCAACTGTAATATCAGTATAATAATACTAATATATAATAATGTGGTAATAATAACAAAGTAATAAAGTGTATAATGCAGATTAATAATTTAGTTCATTCCGGTGGTTTTAAACTCAAGAGGTTCATCTAACGGTCTAATTTCTGTTGTGTCCACGTTGTTAATATTATGTAGGCAGACCAGCTGATTGAACATCTCAACTCTAAAGGAGAGACCAACTGATCACTTGAATCCAGTCCCTGCAGTACATGGCTATGTTGCAGTGACTGAAACTTCCAACGTCTTGCAGATGTCATGTTGGATGGTACGCACCCACTTCAGTTCCTTTCTAAATGTATAATAAGTAACCACTAAGATTTTTAGCTATATGAGAACCCTTCATATTTGAAGCCAAGTAAAATCTTGAATGAAGCCAAATCTTGTCTCTTGTTGCTTGATATTTCTCGGAAAGTATGATTGTATGTTTTCACTAAAGATGAAGTTAGAATATTAAAAACTTTGATAAACAGCATTTTACAGACCAAGTATTATACAGTGTGATTAAGATTTTTTTGTAGTTACCAAAGAAAATGTAAAAAGCATTCCCTCTTTCTGCTGTATGGACAGGAAAGTCCACACAGCACAACACTACTACTGCCAATCAGCAGTTTCTTGGTAATGGTCATAAACAGTATATGATTTCATTCCCAACGTTGCTTCCCCCACCGTTTTATACACGCATCACTAAAATGTATTCAAAATCCAAGGAAACTGAAACACTGACATTATAACTAACCAATCAGAAAGATCAGTCACAGACCTCACTAGGGTATTTGGTCATTTTATGTTTGATTTGATGTAGCAGCATGAGCAGCGTTATGTAACGCTAGGTGGTACACATCAAATCAAATCAAAAGACTACTGTAATAATGAAATTAAAACAAATCATATGTATGTACTGCGCAGAAATGTATGTACTTTTCAGAAATGTTAATTTAAAATATATAATATATTGCTGATATTACGGATGAATCTTTTAACTATGTTGACATCTCAGTATGTTTCTAATGTACTAAATAAAATATCTTAATGATATTGGTTTACAGTCTCTCTCTTTCCCCTTTATTAGTTTAACAGATAGCACTTACAGATCACTAAGCACCTACAGTCACAAAATAAAAAAACAGTTTAAAAAAATCTTTATTTTTTCTCTATATATTTGTTTATTATTTCTTTATATACCATTTATTGATCAACTACATAGCAATGTCTGCACTTCTAGTAGTAGCAGCACATATAACAGTCAGTGCATAGTTCCCTATCATGTACTCTGTGCTCCATTAAAACAGCCTTTGTATTTTATTGTAATGTCTTCTGGTCAAACTATAAAGAGGTTTCCTAAATTACCAACACACTGCTAATGAATACACACTGACGCATCTAGGCCAAGTCAGATCAAGTTTATCCTATAGCACCATATTGTGTGTCACAGGTAGCCCCGCCTTCTCTTTGGCTTTGTTTCACTCTCATTATCCACTCTGACTTCACCTCAGCTGCTCTACACTTTCCCTACATTAAAAAGCTGTAAACATTTCCCAGCATTTGTTATTTGTACAAGGTGAAGTTAAACAACACTGAATCAAGTCTAGTAGAGTATAACCCCATGTACAGTATCTCTCATATCTCTGCTATGACCTTTTTTTTTCTTTTTCTAAGTAAAATGTTTGTTTTGTCATACATTTTCACAATTGTATTCATAGTCTTATGGCTACACCTGCAGTTTAGGTATAAATGTTTTTGTTCATTTGGGGTACTACTAATTTCTTTAAGACCCCCATGTACGCAAAACTTTTGCTGCTTACAAATGCTGCTATTTTTAATTTTCCTACTGGCTCATAGCATGACCGAATGCTATGAGCCAGAGCATTAATGACTATCAGAAATTTTTTGATAGTCATTAACTTCAGTCTGTCTGTACATTTCTTTCATCTACCTCCTGCATGTATCTGCAGGAAAAGGCTATAGTTTCTAAACAGAAGTGCCACTGCCTGTCTGAAGCATAATTAGAACCATCCTCATGCATCTTTTTTTGCTATGCTGCCACAAAGTAGCTCCGTAACAGCCACTGTACATGCAACACTAATAATGGCATCAACAATTGCCGTCTGGTCACTGTAACAGAGTGATGATTACATGGTCATCCTTCCCCTGCCACAGCATCTCGCCCTCGAACTTAACCAGCCCCTGCTTCCGCGCTCGCAGAAGAATCCCCACTAGTTTATTAGAGATACTAACATAATGCTCAAACAGCCTCCCAAATTGTATAGTGATCACTTTCCCTCCATCACTGTCTCTCAGTTCTCCAATGTTCCTTATCACCTCGCACAGCTCCTTAACCTCCCTGCTGATGTGTGAGTGAGCATCCTTCCCCCGCTGCTCCGTCATGGAGCCCTGAAGGGGCCTCCCATAGTCTTCCTGTCCCCTCTGAGGAAACTCTGCACTGGGCCTGGTGTCTTGACTGAAGGGATTGTGCTTCTGGTACTCCTGGTGCTCATCAGACCACTTCTGCCAGTTCTCCTTTAAGCCCTTTACAGAAACAATGCACACTGCAGCGTCGCTGCTGAACTGAGCAGGAGCTGGGACGTCACCTTCAGTCTCCATGATAGAGGTGCACTGCCGGTATGTCCCTGTCCCTGCTGAGATTACACAACTGTAAATGGTCATATTTAATAACAGGAAAACAATGCTGTGCTTATAAATAATAGCCAGGTAATAATTTATTGATTTGTAATTTAGAGCAACATCCTAAAATAATCTAGTTTAATCAGGTTTTATGATTACAGGATTAGCATAGCCATCTTATTGTTGTTGTTCTGTTTTGTATTTGAGAAGTTATTTGTATGACAGTTCCACTGAATTATATATGAATCTACCATCGTTTAGTCACTGCTGAAAACTACAATTGAAATTACATTCAACTGAAATTTAATTTTGAAAAAAGAAGTCAAATAGTTTACCAAATCTTTGTCAGTTCATCAAAATATTTGAAACAGTAAACGTTTTACTAAGTAGCCTGGCATCTCTACAACCTCTGACACATTTAGAGCAGAAATGATAAAACTTACATGTCAGGCTCGATCTTCACTTCACCGGCAACACGCTGTCATAACGGTCGTGGTGCAAAAACAATCCTGTTGTTATACTGTAACTAACACAACTTATCACACACTGCCGCAGCAGCGCTGCTGACAGCAGCAAGAGTTCCCAAAACCACTGTGATGGACATCTGGCTTGACCAATGTCTGTGGAGAGAGGACCCAAACAGCCAATCACTGATCAGAGAGGGCGGGCGTGACAACGTGCCACAGAAGTAAAGCAGATTAAAGGCTGGACAGGGGACAGGACTTGAACTACACACGCAATGCAAACGTGTGGATGATTTCAATGTTGCCTTCACTGAACATGTAATTAATTGAGTTAATTTATATAACGGTATGTAGTTAAACAATAATGATGGCTCACCCATCTGCGAACAACAGCAGCTTTTGTAAACAATTTATCCTCCTGTAGAAATGTGGTTTATCGGCACATTAAAAAAAAATTCAACCCTAACAAGTGCATTATATAAACTGAAAGACAATGGCCCGTTCTTCTACTATTTATGGTAATTTCACCACCAGGGGGTACTTTGTTTCAGAGCCTTGTTGTAAGTCGGACGTATTTAGATTCGGGAGGAAAGATGGCGACCTCCACTAGTCGGTCATGCCTTCACTACCTGTTTCATCTAGCCCAGGATCATCTGGACTTCAGGTTACCGGTAAACATCACAAACCACTTTCAGTCTCGGTGTCTCACTTAATGTAATTGTTAGAGGTGAACAAAGTGAGGATGAAGGTGTTTTGACGGGACATAGCTCTGTATTAGCTAACGCACCTGCTAAAATCATACTGTAAAATCTAAAATGTCGTCTCTTGTAGATTTATACTCACACGTCTGGTGAGAATTTAACCTCTAATCGCGTTGGTGTTACATTGAACATATTTTTCTGCGTTTTACTCCCGCGTAAACTGTCGAAGTGATCAGATAGCACACCAGAACACACATTACAGATAAGTAATTACAATTTACACGATTTAAATCAAATTTTGTTTCAGTTGTTTCTGCCCTGGCTCATATTGACACATTAATTTAAAACTTATGTGAATTGTATGGTCGAGCATTATTAAAGCTCAGGATATTTTTGTGTCCGCTGCAATTCTTTTTAACTGTACTTTCATGTCTCTCTTAACTTTATTTACTTTGTGAGATAATTCAGTACCCAGTGTCTGATTAATCAGGTTGTAAGTATAATTTTCAATTGATGCATATCTTTTTTTCCCTGCTCATTCATGCAGGAGATTAAGGCTCTGCTGGCTCTCAGAGGAAAACAGTTTCTACCTGATGAAAACTTCAAAGAAAAGGTTTGCCAGTAAAGTGCATCTGTTTCATTTTTGTCCTGTTGTTTTCACAAGATGTTTAGGTACAGTTTGATGATGCGATGGAGGCCGCATCCTTGCAACCACAAATTTAATTGCCTTTTCTCTCTAGTCTCCTTTCTGGTGTCTGGGTGGTTTATGTGAAGCAGATGTTCATGGCATCATGGCCAGATCCGTTTGTGCAAAGTAAGTGATGACCCTGCACCTGTGCAGCTGTGATTGACCTCAGCATACTGCAAGTATTGTCATCCATTCATTACTCTGTGGCCATGTTATCTTGCCTATATTTTCTATACCATAAATATTTTTATGTATTTTTACTCCTTCCAGGTCTGCCTTTGAATTATGGGGCCATGGACAGACACACAGCGACCTCAGAAAATCTCTCCTGAACTATCCATCAGAGAACATGGTTTGCATTTAGTTTATAGTCACTGACAAATACATGTAATTTTTAAAGTAGACCTTTCTTATGAAACATAAAGAGGCAGAATTGTGTTTTCATTTGTGTTTCCTCTCTTGTTCCTCATTTCCCTACAGTTACCATACATGCACAAGAGCTCCACATACAGAATTAATGTCTACACTTTCAACAAGACTCTGGAGTTTGCAGAGAGAATCAAAAGGATTGATGTGAGTATTAAAATGGGTATAGTGTTCTCAGAAATGTGTTTATTGCATTTTCTATTGTATTTGTAAGCTTGTGTGTTTGGTTAGAATATCATGTTCAGTACATTCTTGTCAGGCTTTGGAGTATCTTCCATTTGAGGGCACTGTGAGCCTGAAGAGCCCACAGCATATCTTCTGTTTGCTAGAGGATTATGGCACAGACCCCAACAACATCCCAGAACATCCATACTACATTTACTTTGGTCGATGGGTGAGACACATGTGACTATTATATACGATATTGTTATATATTATTTTGCAGTAGACTGATACGAATTTACTGGAGCTGCACTCTTATCATCTGTCCACATTCCTGCACTAGATGGCGGATGGTCAGCGTGAACTAATTCGCTCCCACAGTGTTAAGAACAGACACTTCATAGGAAATACTAGTATGGATGCTGCCCTCTCATTCATCATGGCAAACCATGCAAAGGTCAAAGAGAATGACCTTGTTTTTGACCCGTTTGTTGGCACAGGTAAGTTGTGTAATTTACTGTTTCTCACACACCAGACATATAGACTTGCACACACTTTTGGAAATCATAGTACAGTTCTTTGTTTCTGTTTCAGGGAGCCTGTTGGTAGCATGTTCTCATTTTGGAGCTTATGTCTGTGGAATTGATATTGATTACAACATTATTCATGGCAAAGGTATGTTTTGTCTACTCACAGCTTACATTGCAAATCAACTGTGGATTCTTTAAGTTATTGTAAGTTATTATCCCCCAGATTTCCAAAACAAGCCTTTGTATTTCAGGTCGGTCCAGCCGTAAAAACCAGAAGTGGCGAGGACCTGATGAGAACATCAGAGCCAATCTCCGGCAATATGGAAAAGAGAAGATGTACCTGGATGTAATGGTGTCTGATGCGTCCAAGTCTGTGTGGAGGGAGGCTGCTCTGTTTGATGCCATTATAACTGACCGTAGG
The DNA here is from genome assembly GCA_016785345.1 of Trinectes maculatus. NCBI lineage: Eukaryota > Metazoa > Chordata > Actinopteri > Pleuronectiformes > Achiridae > Trinectes > Trinectes maculatus. The sequence continues at coordinate 326,120 of JAFBJQ010000105.1, forward strand.
GATCAATAATATTCTTGCCAGTGCTCTCATCACAAATCTTGTGATACATGCATCTTAGCTATGGTGTAATTCAGATTATTGTTTTGTAGTTGGGGGTTATTTGTATTTTGTGCCGGTGGAAGAATCCTAGTTATATTCTGAAAAATCCTTCAGCCATTTCTATCTTTTATTTTTTTATTCCTATGTGGTGTTATTTCTGTCAGCTCCATATGGTATCCGTGAGTCCACGAGGCGAACAGGCTCCCACAAAGACATCACCAAACCGCCTGACGGCATGTAAGTATCAATATCTCGACCTGTACCTCTGTGAATATTGATTTAAAAATCTTTGTCCATGTAGACAAATTTAAAACTTGAGAAAGTGCTGAATTGCCATTTCACGCATTTCTCTGTTCTAACCATGTTCATATTTCTTTTAATCTGCTGTCCAGCTACGTGGACTCGCACGTCCCTGTCTCACAGGCGTACCACCTTAGTGACATCTTCACAGATCTGTTAAGCTTCTCGGCCCGCAACCTGGTCAGGGGCGGGAGGCTCGTCTATTGGCTTCCTGTCTACAAGCCAGAGTGAGTATTCAGTCTAATGCTGAACCAGCTACCACATTCATTGTCGTTCTGTCGTTTGTGTTTAATCTCAGCCTCTCAAAGTAACATCCAGCCTCAGTAAAGCATTCTGATTTATTTTACTGTTGTATGAATACTGCATGTTGACTAGTTATTATTGTACATAATGTTTTATCTTATTGTATATAATGTTTTACCTTGTTTGAAAACACGTATTGGTTCATAAAAATTTACACTTATTTTTATGGACTATACTTAGGAGAAACCACAGACCTATATTGTCAAGACTTATAATGGCAATTGTACATTGTCTTAGTAGGATTTGATGTAGAACCATTTTTTCTGAATTAATGCTATTTTCCAAGTGACATTTTCTGTCAATAGGGGGCAGACTTACACCACAAAGCAGAATTGTACAGTTCTTGGTAATAGACAGAGCACATTCTGCAAAATTAAAAACTAGTGTTGGTTTAATTATTTCCCCAAATAAACAAATAACATGAAGCAAAGACAGATAATATAAACAATGTTACATTTTATAAGATCTGATAACTGCATAACATTTACAGAGGCCTTTTAAATTAATGATTGGAAACATGAACAAAACAAAACTGTGGTAATGACTGTTTGTGATCATATCTACCTTATAAATTTACAACCTACTAAGTTGTTAAAATCCTGATGAAAAAGGCAGAATGTTTGCACTGAGGCTGTAGACTGAATACAAATCACTTTCCAACACACTTTTATACTCCCTAATATTTACCTTTAGCACTATTATGTATCTGCTCCTAAAAACACTGTCCTCTGTAACCACCTGTTTGAATGTCGACAGTTTATACCCAGTAGTGTACAGGTGTGCTGAGGTTTTCCTGCACATACAGCTGGGCCTCAGTAAGCCACAACTGACAGTGAGTGAGCTCCTTTATACTTGAGCCATATGTAAGACGGCTCTTCTGAGACAAAGTTGTGCATTGTTAAATCTTTAGTATATTAGCAGAAAGTGGAGTGCTGACTGCGAGAGCAGGTGTGACTGTAAAGGTATGAACCGCAACAGACAGAGGCAGCTACTGACATTTGGGGAAAAAACCCTGCAGGGCTGGAAATCCTTCTGGCTCCTCGTTCCTGATTATAAGGCAGGGAAAGCAATGAGATAATCATGAGTTTAGTAGAGGGCATATGTGTGTGAAAGGGGGAAAAAATACTGTTCTTGTGGAAACGCAGCATGCATACCTATGAATTTTGTCCCCATGCATTTGCCTATTTGTCAGTGCAAATCTGTACAGAACCTTGGATGTGTGTGTGGTCGTGTGTATTCGCACATACATACATGTTTGTCGTCATGTTCACACATTTGTCTTTGCAACTCATCCACTAGTGCTTGACCCTGTGCCTGTCAGTGCGTCGTGCCAAAATAAACGTCTGCGGCCAAGTCAGATATGTGAGCTATCTGTGCTTGTGGTCTGCAGGCTGACCTGTGTGTGTAAGTTTCTGTGCACAATCACAATGTGCGTTTTAAAATGTGTATGTCTGTGTATGTAAGCTCAGACGCAGCCTGTCTCCTGGGCCTAATCTTGGGCTCTACATGGGAGATATCGGGTTTCTGTCACAACCACATATGTGTGTATCTGTGGCCATGGCTTTGATAGAAATAGTTGGGATTGTGTGCGACAAGTGACACAAAGACCTGTCAGCAATAGTATGCATTGAGATCAGGTCAGGGCCTTTTTTTCCTGTTGAATAATAAATGACAAAAGAAAAAGTATAAAGATGGATGATGGAATATCAGTCATCAGAGCCATAAAGTAACCTAATTACAACATAAACAAGTGAAGCAAAGACACAAAGTGACTGTATTGTCAGAAGTAAGGCGATACTTGTGTCACCGACTATAAAAGAGCCATGTTTCATTTTCAGGTCATGATTTTTTACTCCAGCGTATGTTTTCATTTTGACCAGTCAGTCATGTAGTCATTTGGAAACTTAGTACGAGCCATTGTCCAGTACCTCTGCTACAGAGTTTACTTTGAGGTAATAATTTTTTTAAATACTTTTTGAATTACGTTTTTGCGTAAGCACAGTTGTTCTACTGTTGAGTTAATAAGCCATTGTATATGTGACTGTCTTAAGTGATATTTGTAATGACATTTACATCGGTCATCTACATTATGAAGAAGAAAAATATTAAACTAGTGTAGCAGGTTAGTAGTAGCAACTTGTGTGCAAGTGCCCTTTATAAAATCAGACACTAATTTTCTCTTCATAGTCATTAACACTCTGAGCAGACGGTCACATTCAACAATAACAACTTCTCATTGGCAGGAGAGAATTATCACCTGGCTGCATCACCTTAAGTTACCGTGACAACCAAACATCCTCTCACTGCTGAGGCCCACATATGGCCATGGCAACAGGGCAGACAAACAGTAACGTGCAAATCTGGCTTTGAGTTAAGATCGTTGCTACCAGGATGGTGGTCAGAAGGAGAAAGTCCTACTGACAGAAATATGCAAACACATACGTCATGTGGTGCTTATAGTTCCTAACCTGGCCTGGCGGGTGATGACAGAGACAGCGGTCGACCTGTCAAGTCACAGTTTGTTTTTCCAGCTTCATCTCTACAAATAAACATTGCTTTCTCAGCTGTGGTTCAACCACACAAATGTTTCGTGATCTGATCATTGGGAAGGAGACAGGCATAGAGAAAGACGTTTACAGCCATGGCGGTAAAAGTTGTCAAAAAATTGTTCGACATTTTCTAAGGAATTTGTCCCAGCGGTCTCTACTGTATATCGCCTCTAGACAAAATGTGATCTGTCACCAGCACCTTAACATTTCCTGTCATCTAGATGTTAAAGTGTGTTCAGTCAGTTTATCATGTATAGAAGAAGAAAAGTGGCCTATGTGTGTTTTCTTTTTCTTTCTGGTGAATGATTAATAGCTTTTGTGTGTGTGTGTGTGTGTGTCCTTTCCAGATACTGTGAGGAGATGGTTCCTCTTAATCCATGTCTTCAGCTCATCAGTAACTGCGAGCAGACACTGTCCAGCCACACTTCACGACGCCTCATCACCATGGAGAAGATCAAGGAGCCAGAGGTGTGTGCTCGTGCTTCTGAATGTGTTTGCTTTTGAGCGTGTGGTGGCAATTTCTGCTTAACAGCGAAGCGTAGTTTGTTCTGTCAGTTTTATCTGCATGTCCGAATTGGGGACCAGTGAGAGACCGAAATTATTTGGAGATGTGTCCAACTCCACTTCTAGTCTAATTGTAGAAGACAGGAATCCTGTGCAAGGATTTGTGTCTAAAGTTTACACTTGGTTTCTTAATTTGTAATGGGTTCATTTTGGGTCTAAACATTTGGATTGTATGTATGGGGAAAACAAGTTAATTTACATGATTTTAAATACACATTTTCCTCTTATATGTGTATAATTGTTTTTCATGTGGTTGCATACTTCTGAATGTCAAAATATCTGCACAGTACCAAACTGTGTGTTGCAGAATTTGTTTACTGTTTTCGTATGTGAGAGCATTAACAGCAGAGGATCCGACTAAGATTGTGTAAACTAAAAGCACTAGTATGTCTGACTTGTTTGTATAAATGTACTCTATGTGGAACCGCAGAAGTATGTTCCATATACATACATGTAGCATATGTCTGCGTATGTTTTTATGTCATCCTAGTGGAAGTGATGGTGTCTCCCTGTCTGTCTCGGGTTAATCCTCAACGTCTGGCTCTGATTGGCAGATATATTTTTTTTTTTACACTGGAGCTTTAAATTGCTTAATCACACATTGTATGGAAAATTTCCATCTTGAAATCTGTCAGCTATACCACTTTAAAACCCCAAATAGCTCCCATAAAGAGCCTTGTATGACAAGCGCGCTCAGACAGACATTTGTTTGATGTTATCCAACTGTCCTGTCTTAATTTCAAAATATGCCACAGTCTGCCCCCTATCTGTTGTCCTCCATCGTGGCAAACATAAATGTGTTTGCATGTCTTATGACAATGGAGAGACCAGAGTTATGAAACTAATGTTTCACGTCAAAATAATGCACAAAAACTTCTCTTTAACCATTTTTTTTTCTTTCGTTTATGGCATGTGGCAGAATGTGCTTGGTGGTCACACATGTCTTTGCCCAGTAAAAAACTGTGTACGTATCCCTCCACCTGTATGTTTGTTGGCAAGGATTGCATGGTAATTTCCACTCGTTTTTCGGTTCACAGAAATTTTGGTTCATGGTTAGGTAGTCAGTGTTGTTACCACTCAGAGTTTTCCCTCCAAGTGGCCATGGAAACAGTTTTTAGGTTGCTTGGCAGTATCAGCAGGCAAACGAGAGGTGTTGCTGAAAACTCCCAGGCCCCAGCATTGGAGTCATCACTTCCAACTCAACTCACCTCATTATTTTTCTTCCCAACATCTCTTTTTCGTCCATCATCCCTCCGTTGACTAGCGGCTACCTTTCAGCCAAGACAAACTGTTTAGTTGTAGGGATTCATAACAGTTCACATACATTGTTACACGAGTGCAGCCCTGTTCTGACATACACACATGGAAAAGGTATGCAAACCTTGGTATGCCCATATGATACTGACATGGAGAAAGTAGCTGTATTAATTGTAAAAAGAAAAAAAAAGAACTGCTTCAATTTTAACATCCACAACCTTTATAGTGTACCACATTAGCATCTTTAGACAAGAATATGAAGACTTGTATTCTAGCTTAGAATTAATTTCATATAATGTTGCAATGTCTTTCTTAATTGAGGTGATAATTTTGCTTCTTTTAGGAAAGTGAATGTAGAAGTTCAGTACAGTAATCAAACTTTTTGTCTCTTTGTAGGAATTAGACAGCCTGGCTCATCTGGCAGACACACGGTTCAGCCCTTACCAGGGACACAATGCCTTCAGAGAGAAATATTTCAGCGGACTTAACAAGAGGTATGGCAAAGAAGACAACAAATCCAATTTAAATGGAGAATAATTAATGCCTCAAGAAGAGAGAAAAACATAAAATATACACAAAAAATCATGCTTGGATGATTTGTGAAAATGTAACTTATTTGGTATGATTATACTTTTACTTTTTAAAACAGTTTTGTACTATTTTAATTATGATTGTTTTTATGTTTTTTTATTGAACCCTTTGCAAATAAACTGATATGTTGAGAAATGTAATAATATACTTTTACATGCACTACATAATGTTACTTTTCCTCAATGTTTATCAAGCCATAAATCCATCACTACACAGGCACTTTACATCTGGAATCGTGAATGCAGATGATTACATGAACAATAATAATGTTAATAATCATAATAGATAGAGTATATAATAATGCACATCATGTGCTAAAAGCAATATATAGTCCAAAGCCTATAGTGATGTTTTCGGGATGTTGTGAAACCTTACGTTTAAAGTCTTTCAGACAGATTTTTAAAAATGGAAAAAAAAAAAGGGTCTTAACTGAAGCAACGCAGGCTTATCTTGACATAAAATACACTTCCCCTCACTAGGAAACAATATACAATCATGTGTATTCAAGTTGTCGACAGGTTCCTTTTTAATATATTTTTACTACCATACATTTTCAAACCCCTCAATGTACCTCATACAGTATTTACAGGCTTTACTGTACCAGACTAACTTTTATTTTGACTAAATTATAAGGAATGGTGCTAATAAGCACAGAATCGAAAACTACCTTTAGAGCCATAGTCATGCTTCATTCCGACATAGGAATCATGTTTAGGCGAGAGAGGCCTCCCTATGCTGGCAAAAGCCCAAATAACAGGACGTCCCCACCTCGCCACACACCACTACAGTTAGTCAGCAGCTTTTGTTGTTTTCCAACCACAGTTTACATGTAGCCAGGCTCATTATTCATCTCCTGAGAGCGATGCAGCAGCCCTTTATGTATATTACCCCTTCGCTCTGTTTATCAATTGGGCCTCTGCCTTTCCACCACACTTCCCTGTTCACCCTGCAGGCAAAGAGTTCCCAGCACCATCACATGATACCGGGCCCTGCCATCGTTTGTTTACAGGTTCCCACGGGGCCCTTTTTGTTTTCTGTCATTATCGAGCAAAATCAAATGATGGTCAAGACAAAGACATCGTCTTTCTTTGCTCATCTGTGCTGTCCTCTATATCTTTCCGTTTCTTTTCTTGTTACACTTAAGTAAGTGCTGTGTTTGCCACAACAGAGGAACCCTCTCTGTTGACAATGGAAGTTTTCATGCTGTTTATTATTAGGTCTGAGGAGTACTGTGTGTTTCTGCCACAATATAGTGATAAAACGTGTTCTTTAGAGCCCTCAGTCTCCAGTGATGCAGACTATAATTAGGGGGGAGGGAAGGAGAGGGGGGTTTCCTCTTGACACCATCTAATGCTCTCCAGACGTTGAGGAAACACTGTCTGTGTTTGTGTGTGTGTGCGTGAGTGTGTATGTGCGCGTGCGCATACACATACGTGCACTTCTAAGATCTGGTTTTAGTTTATGTTTCAGGGTAAATACAGAAAAGGGTCTTTCCTGATCTAATTCAATGGCAGTGAAATTTGTTTGAGATCTAACCTGTAAATAATTGTCATATTCCGTCCACTGGTTAGATTTATAATTGAGAAATTAGGTCTGTGTTTTACTACTTTTGTTTTTTCCATATTTCATAGTATACATTATTATATCAGAAATTCCCCCTCTCTAAACTCTTCTCTCTCCTCAGCCGCCTCCTTCACCCCCTCACCCATTTCACCTCTGCCCTTTACTCCTCACTCTTTGTCACAGAGGAACTCCCCTCTAGGAGGTGAGGGCCACTGTTGTGGAACAATGGCTCCTGATTAAACTCCCCACTGCCTGAAAACTGAAAGAAACCTTCAGACTGCTGAATCAGCTTGCATCCTATAATGCAAACAAACCTAGACATCCAGTAACTTGTCAGTGAACCTGATTTACAAATTACACTAAACTTAGTTGTTAGCTTTAAAGACAAAAAAGACTAGTTACATGATCTATACTTTGCCAGAATGTCTTTTTTATTGTTTTTTTATTTAAATGATACCATGCCATTAGATAGATGAACCAAACATCTGTTAGTCAGTGATGATACTAGTTGTCTGGTAATTATATGAACAGGACTTTGTAAACTTGCGTGTGTCTTAAGAGAGGCAGTTCGGTGTGTGAAGGCAAGAGAGAGAAAATTCAAACACGTATGCACACGTATGCACACGTGCGCACACATACACATATGTGACTGAACACATGCCGCACAGGTGCAGTGCACCTGTCCGTAGCAGGGCAGTTTGGACACCTGCTCCACCTCTGCTCCTCTTCACTCCCCCGCCCTCAGGTCACCCCCCCTTTCCCTCATCCACCCCTCGAAGCCCTCCACAGCCCCTGTAGTTGTTGATCGAGGTAAGGTGAGAGCTGTTATCTCAGTGTTTGGGAGGAGACACGTAGCCGTGGATGAGCCATTAGTGCTACAAATCACCACAGGGGTCCCGTCTCACACAGCTGTGTGAAACTCAAGCCAGGCTCTGGAGAAGGTTGAATGGAGAGACGTGGAACGACAAAAGGGACTGTCAGATAAAAGCAGGGAGGGTATTCATTCATTATAGAGTTTTAAAATTATTTTACTATCAGCGATAAGTCGGAGTTGGGATGATCTTTTTCCAGCACCATTGAAACGAATGCCACCAGATGACAGTCTTGAGCAGAGCAGGCAATCAAGCTATCTCTTAAAGTGATGGTCAGAGGTTGTTGGTGTGCTGTATGCAGTACTCAAGCCTACACACTTTTCAGTCAGTGCTGCGCAGCTGGTAAACAAACAGTTCAGGGGCTAAGCTTTTGAAGTGATAGAGCCGTGGCTGAGAAAGTGCAGAGCAGCTCTGAACACAAAACATCCTCTTTAAGATACTCGCCTGGAAGTGATGAGGGTTGTTGCCTCAGGAAGTCAAGGGGGTGACTGAACGCCTTGTCACACAACTTCCTCATCTGTCTTTCACCTATCCACAGCCCACTCACCATGACCAGATTTGACTTTTATATTATCATCACTCAAGGGCCGATCACAGAGTAGAGTTCAGGAAAACTAGAGCAAAAGGGAGAGTAAACAAGGAAACTGGAAAACAACTCCCACCTTTTGTGACCTTGGACGTCCAACAGTGCTTCGCACATACATTGTTGTTTTTGCAAAAAATGACGGGTTTGCCAGTGTGTGCATGTCTTTATATGTGTTTATAGGGTCCTCACACATAATGCTGCTGAAAAAAGAGGAGAAAAGGAACTGTTTGTGGCAACGAGGAGTAAAGAGCCAATGGGTGTATTTGGATGTGTGCACATGTGCTGCGTTTTGTGTTCACAGTGTTTGTGTGTAATTGAGGTTTCTTGTGGTTGTCTGTGCTGTTAATGACAAGGAACCGCTGGATGGCTCCCTCACGCCCTTTTTTAATGACTCTTAACTGCCAAGTGGGTACACACACACACACACACGCACGCACACTCACTGCCAAGATGGCAAATGTGGTGGATGTGACACATTTCCTCTTCACATCTTACAAGGATCATAAAGCTCTAATGTCGGTAACTGGGCTTGACATAAGACAGAATTGCGGATGTAGCAATTTTCATTCATTCATACATTTTTAATAACTATCTAATCAGGAATACTGCGAGCTGATTCCAGCGTGCATTGGGTTCAATGCACTGGAAACAACCTGGACAGGTCAGCAGTCTGCATAGTGCAAGTCGACACACACCCTCACGTTGACATTAACACTAATGAGCAAATTTGTGGCTCCGGTCTCACCAGAGTTGCACGACGCTGCAAAGTGGGAGGAAACTGGAGCTGCCAAAGGAAATATCTGTGAACACAGGAAGAACATTACAGGGAGGAAATATTAATAATCTCTGCTTTGAATGATATATTTGCAGCTGTGTTGAAAATGACTTTCTTATTAACTTCACGGCCAACTACTTTACCTCTGTCTAGAACCTGCCATCTGCATTATAATACTACAGTTCATCATCTACACTCTGACATGTTCAAGTACCAGCAGATGCTCCTTCCTCCATTGCTTTTTATTTTATATTATAGAGGTATATATCGATTTATATATGAATTTATGTATATATTTTGAATAGTATGTCTTCTCTTTATCTCTTCCACCTTCAGGCCACATCGCTCACCCTGAGAATTTATATCTTTCAGGATGAGCTGCTCTGCCTCTCAGCAGTGACGTGTGCTGTCTGTGCAGGGTTTGAATTTCATCGATGCACCTCAGTGCTCTTGGGAGGGTCTGATTGAGTTGTAGGGGTACTGTGTGTGTGTGTCTCTCTCTCTCCCTCTCTTTGTGTGTGTGTGTTGTGTGTCTGTTAGTATCCCTGCTCTACTTTGCCAATTACACTGACGACTCACATGGTTGTTTAGCTGAGTGGAATGTGTTATCCATGGGGGTGTGCATTGGTGAGGGCCAGGATACACGCATGATGCTCAAACGTTTTCTACTCTGAGACCTGTGCAGACCGTCACACCCCTATCAGTGCTGCGTGAAGCTGTGATGTCCTCCTGGCTGCCAGCACACTCACACCTGTCCTTTCCGCACAGGTGGGTCTGTTGTGGACCAGCTGAGCCCAGCTCACCTGCATGCATCTCACATCTGGCTGTGTTTCCCTGTGCATGCATCTCCGTCTTGCTTGATCTTTGTCAGAGTGTACCTTTTCTGTCGGTTTGACTCTCTCGCGTTGTTCTGTGCAACATGTTCAATGGTCTTGGTCAACTTGAGGTTTGCAGGGATATTTAAAATCTTGTATATAAAGTGCAAGTTCTGTCACCTGCCTTAAATGAATGAACTAGTCAGTGTTGGTGCTCATTTGGTTTCTGTATGCGAGAATACCACTCTTATGTCTGTACATGAAATATGACGATACAACCAGGAAATGATTAGCTTAGCTTTGTGTAGCAGGACCATTTGGTTTGGGATTGCACCTAATAGGATAGACCATCCACATAAACACAGAAACAATGAGTGGAAGTGGATATGTGCAGTGATTGCAGTTTGCGTGTTTTCTTTATGTCTGGTTTCATCTATAAATTTACACAACTTATTCTGTGATTTCATTCCTTTCTGTCTGTGTATCCTGAGATGACCTATTTGTATCCTCTTCGTTTTTTAATGGTCCCTCTGCACTTCCTTGTTGTGTTGACATTCAGGCTGGAGATACTGGCCATTTGCTGTGCACCTGCATCAAAACATTTGGAGGTGTGCGCTCGCTGTAATGGTGTATTCATGTGCATTAAGACAATGGGAACATATAGTGAAACAGAAGTGGATTAAGTGTTTTAACATTTGCTCTTTAGTATTCCCTTTAATAGCCATTAGCCAGTGAGACACAGCCAAACCATGTAAGCTTAGTTGTTGCATGTCTGAAAGATTGATTTTTTTTTTGGATCGAAACGTTTATAAATGACACAAGACTATTGGACCCACAAGTCCTGATGCTATGGAAAGTAATTAGAATTACTATAAAATATGTTTTATTTCACAAGAAACAACATAGGCTATCTTATGTTTCAGAGTGAACAGCCTACGCATATACACAGATCAACCACAATATTAAAACCAGTTACCCGTTTTAATGTTGCGGCTAATATCTGCATATGAATAGTCTGATATCCAGTAACTTAATAATAACTTAATAATGACCGAGAAAAACCTTTTCTTCGCAAACAAGACGAAACTAACAACCTGTCCTCAGTATTTACGCAACTTAATTACAGTTTGTTCCGTGCATTTTTTTCTGATCTGATAAATCATTTCATATAAAAGTGCCTGGATGAACTTTACTAACTTCATTTTCCTCTCTGCTCTGCCGTGTGGCCAAAAGCAGCCTCGCCAATATCTGACAGTGTGGAACTCAAACTAAATAAACCCTGTAGACTTGAGTTAGTGCTTGTTCTTGTTGTTACAGCTTTTTGGCTTGGCGAGGCCAGGACCGACACTGAATTTTATCCATGTAGCATTAACAGCTGCCCAGAGCTGTAACAATTTTGCTTCATATTGCAAGGCAGCAAGAAAAACTCCTAATTTTCCTCTCATGGTGATGGCAGATAACATAAAATAAAGAATTTTGCAGTCTTTAATTATCGTTAAAGTTTTAACAGAGAGATCATTAAATCCTGCACGAGTCTGCACAGGACTGGGGAAGAGGATTCTTGAGGCATTTAAAATGGTTGATATAAAGCTAAGTGTTATGGGCAGATTAACAAGAAAACACAACATTCTCAAACAAACCACAAGAAATGCTGTTTATTTTTGTTCTCTTCTTTTCTTACTGTTTTTTTAAACAATGTTGCTATGACACCGCTACTCACCGTATCACCATAAACAATTTGCAGACCGCGGGAGGCCCTGCTGGTAGCTCAGGGCTTGATGTCAAGCTGCCAGGTCACTGAAATATCCAGCGCATGTAAAATCTGCCTGTTACTGATTCTGCACTCTGTGGGTTACGAATTGGTGGAAATAAGTCAAAAGTTATGTTAAACAAATTGTTAATTACGCTTCAACCTGTGGATACAAAAACATGAAGCCTTCGATAGGGGGCACGTTACAATGCATAGTGTGCAGTGTGAGGCTGTGGGGGAGTCGCTTACAGTTGTTTACTTTGGGTGTTGCATGATGAAAAGTTGAAGAATATTTTCGTCTCGCATAGCTTTTGTGAACGATAACGTTTTTGTGAATCTAAATAAACGTGTGTTTGCGTAAGCATCTGCATGTACAAGCAGGAGCATGTCAGTGTGTAGGTGTCTGCAAACCCACGCCAGTGTTTGTATATGTGTGTGTGTGTGCTGTCTGTGCCGTTTGTATGATGGGGGCTTTCCAGTTCATCGCTCTCTCTGCTTGCACATTTTCCTTCCAGCTTCCTTCGCCGATATTTGTACTCTACTTGTTTTCTATCGCTCGGATGCTTTTTTGCCTCCCACCTGTCCGACTCATGCAGTGATTCAGCATCTGCCCTGAAACGATGAAAAACCACCTCTGTGTTTTATTTGGATTTGCTTTGAATCAAGGTGAAGCACGCCCATTCTTTGTGGCCGGTATCTTTTCCGCACACAAGGCACAAATGTTTCAGTTGTTTTCATGTTCATGTCAGACAGTGAAACATGCATCGCTCAAATCAGCAATTGCTCAGCATTCTTCCAGCAAATACCTGCAGAAAATCCCTGAATTTAGCTTTGCTCTAATAGCCTGCCTGCTATGAACGCTCCTGAAAAACAATCTATTTATTCTTCGCTGTAGCTGAATAGCAGTGCAGTGTATGGGGGTAGTCGTGTCTTCAGTAAAGCAGCTTTATTAAACAGATTTGTCTCCAGACAGACTTGTTGTAAAACGGACGATTGGATGCTTGCCAAACTGCAGCCATTTTGAACATGATTGGCAGGTGTTTGTGGGTTTTTCCACTGGTGACATTTCCCAATATGGTCCACCCAATACTGGGAACAGCCTGCATCTGTTTGAAAGCTACTATATACCACGATCTTAGTGGTCAACACAGAGACTGGTGCTTTCAGGAGCCAGAACCAGCTTTTAATAATTATGGCAGCCATGCGCCACTTTAGTCTTTCAAGTTATCAGATATTTGAAGTTTGTCTTAAAAAAAATACTCATGCTGCATTAAACTGCTGTACATTCAAATCAACGCCACATGCATAAGCACAGAGTTGCATAATTGCGGGGTATGGCTTTAGCATGTGTGGGAGAGGGATCGGGGGGGTGTGAAGTGAGAAATTTCTCCCTGACATCATAAGCACTGAAGTCATTTTTCTTGAAATCTGCTCCGCACTCAAATAAACTGACCAATTTACCTTTCGATGACTAATTGAAATGGTCTTTCGGGAACCTTTATTATTGAGGGAGAAAAATAGGACATCACCCCCACCTCACCTCACTGCCCTCACACCTCTCAGCCCTCCCCCATTCGTCATCAAAGGTACATGTGCCCGCAGCATAACACCGAATGTGCCTCCAACAGTCATTTATCATGATATAGTTTTTTTTTTTTTAAAAAAAGAACCATTTGTGTAATGAAAGCTCAGCAAGGAGAAAATGGAAAAAAAACTCTTAACCTGTAATAAAAAACAGACTTGCCAGAGGAGGCATGGGGATGATGTCTCATTTGCTGCCAGCTCTCCCCAAGGTGGCGGTGATGTTGGGGAAACATTACATTAAAAGGAATGAATTAAAGCTTGGATGCAAAGAGTGAGCTTGAGATGCTGCTCACTTTTATGAGGCTGCAACCAGAACCAAACATACTGGTATCGGGCTTGGCTCATCCTAGCTGACTGCTTTTACACCGTGGCATCACCAGTGCCTGCCATGTTCCCAGAACTGAGGTCTTTCTTTCCGATGTTCAGATCTCACTGAACAAATGTTGAGAATGTGGCCAGCACAAGGCAGGTGTCTCTGGAGGGAACGGTGAAATGGACTGGTGTTTTAACATCTGCAAGACAGAGTTGTGCGTAAGATCAAAGTTAGGGGTGCAGAAATTAACTGTATTTAGCGGTTACAGATTTGGATAAATGGATTTTGAATCCTTTTTTCTGATATCACTCATTTTAAAATCTCATTAATGATTATAAAACATTTAGTCATCACAACGCAATCCCCGTGAGAATGACCTAAATTAATTTTCTGCACTCGAGTGTATTGCAAAGCTGACATTCCAGTGTTATTCATCCATACTATTGCAGACATGCATGAAATCCTTGTTTATGCTTGCATCCTGCATGGTGCACCGGTGTGAAAGTTGGACTTAAAAATGGCGGAGTCCTGGTCAGGGATGTGAAGGGGGGGGAGGGGTTGGGGTGAGTGGAGGAGCAGGTCATTCTCGTAAAACTGACTTACTCATGTCATGTCAAGTGCGAGCAGATGTGTGTAAGTGTCTTTGTCCTCAGCGGACTTCTAACTCTTTTAACCTTGGATAATCCTGAGCAGGTGAGCAGTGGGTTCTCATAATTTATGGAACATTGTAGGAATTTAGAAGGAATGGTAAAAAAAATCTGTTCAAATATCAAACTTGTATCAACAGTCATGAAGTATTATTACTGCTATTTACTATTTTCACCTGTTGCATGGTGCACCAGTGTGAAAGTTGGACTTAAAAATGGCGGAGTCCTGGTCAGGGATGTGAAGGGGGGGGGGGGTGGAGGAGCAGGTCATTCTCGTAAAACTGACTTACTCATGTCATGTCAAGTGCGAGCAGATGTATGTAAGTGTCTTTGTCCTCAGCGGACTTCTAACTCTTTTAACCTTGGATAATCCTGAGCAGGTGAGCAGTGGGTTCTCATAATTTATGGAACATTGTAGGAATTTAGAAGGAATGGTAAAAAAAATCTGTTCAAATATCAAACTTGTATCAACAGTCATGAAGTATTATTACTGCTATTTACTATTTTCACCTGTTTCCATTCACCCTGGCAATTTGACAGGGAGAAATTGTCATAAAATACCACTATTCTAATTATTGTACTGGAAAGACTTCAAGCCCGAAGGTTTTGGACCACTGTGCTGTATTTCCTCCTGACACCCTCTTTAGAAACAGATCCACCATGTTTCAGGAGTAAAAGCTTTATGCTTTATTATCCATTTAAGTAATGCAAAGGTTGGTAATCGATAATTTGCATTATTCATTCCTTACCTCATCTCTGCAGAGCTCACTGAGCTCATCCCAGAGACAAGTATCAGGCCGTCACTGGCCAGTGTGCAAGAGCTTCTGTTAAGTGAGTATGAAACTTATCATAATACATAATACAAGTTTGTATGTGGTGAAAACATGCACATGCGCTACATTGAATTCAATCCATCCATAATTTCTGAATGCCCCCTGTGTAATTCTTATTCCAATCTAACTTTATTCTCTATGAACAACTGGCTCATCTGTCCATTCTGTCTCATTTTATCACATGGTCATTTCCTGTCTTTAAAAGTTTTATCTCCTTCTTACTTCTGCCAGTGTTATGAAGAAAATGATGCGACTGTAGGAGAGCTACTGTGAAACAGAATTGTGGATGGATATGGTTCCTCTCAAGCTGTAGGCCCTGCATCTTTTCAGCTGGCTTCCCTGAAGACTGAGTGGACAATATGCTTTGAGGTAAAGTAAGTTGATCCCAGTGCAGCACTAAACCGGGGAAGCCGATTTAGTTTCAGAATCAGTTTCATGCCAAGAAACCAATGTTGGCGGCAGATACATTGCATATGGACGTGTGTATGGACGTGTGTAGAAACACTTACACAAACACACAAACATACCATATCAAATCTCTCATGGGTAGCAGACCTCATGAGAGAGACCTATCAAAGATGACATCACTTCTTGGGTTTAGAAGAAGGATTTGTATTTGAGGTGACGGTGAGGAGAAACAATAAGAAAAATACAATACAATACTAGTTTCTTCTGCACTGGATTCATGTCGGCATGTGGCAAACATTATTGTAGTGTCTGGAGACTAGAAGATGAAATTACTTGAAAGCAAACTTTCAGGTCTCCAGTTTCAGCGTCTTGAATGTTTTCTTTGGACTTCGAAGGATAATCGATTATGTGCCTTATTATTCTCTTGTTGAAAGAACTGAACTTTGGGGAAACCCTGAGCCCTTTTCACATCTGAACCAAGTGAACGTTGATATGGATGATCAGCTTTGGCAAGTTACACCTGAGGGAATCAGGATAAAAACAAGACATCACTTTAAAAAGATATTCCAGGTGTACTTCTAAACTTTACTCATCTCATGGCAAGTTTGATAGTAGAGCACAATCCAGGTGCCTGACCATGCAATGTTCTTTATGTTACAACAACTTACAACCTCGGAGTACATGTACTTTGTCTTGGATCTGCTAAATAGCCTGGTGCCTGCGTACAATTTGGTGAAAAGGGAATTACAGCATTGTGTCTGGGATGGTGCAAAACTGAATGAATGATCATTTTCAGCTTAGGTTGTGATACAGCAGACTTTAATTTGGCAGTTTCTTATACAGTACAGGGGGTCCTCGAGTTACGACGGTCGTGAGTTACGTCGTTTTCGTGGTTACGACACATCTCCCGTGAACTTCCTTGTTTCGGCTTAAGCGGTTTGCCCCGTAAATACATACAGACTTCGCACGGGAACTAGTTGGTGAGCGCTCGCTCTGTATCTCAGCGCGCCTGCCGGCTCTCCAGCACCTCCACAGCACAGCTAGGCTACTCTGCCTTGTGTTTACTTATGTGAGGGGGGGTGGGGGGTGGGTGGGTGCAGCCGGTAAGGAGATGCACACGGACACAGATGCGTTTGGGATCGTGGCGATACCCGTAGGTTTATTCACAACACAGGGTCTACACGGTTGATATCAGAAATCTAAAGGAAATGCTCATTACACTCGCGATATCAACCCCTACAGTGTGTCAACAGGGTCAAGAGGGACAAAAGGCAATTCACCACAGTAAACTCTTATTGTAGGGTCGTGTTATAGCGACATCTAGTGGCACAATGTATGCGCAGGGCACAATGATTGTATGTTCCGACTTACGTCGAAATTCGATTACGACACATTCTCAGGAACGGATCTCCGTCGTAACTCCAGGACCCCCTGTATAGACAAATCATGGACAACAAGGGCCTTGCTTTATTTCCTTCCACTGAGCACCTCATTCTGTGGATGCATTTGGACATTTCCATTGTTCAAGAGCAGCAAAATGCTTTTCCTTTGCCGCACACTGCACGTGTTGCCATTTCTGCACTTCTGAGTGTGCATGAGTGTGTCACATGTATGTTGTATTGAGCATGGCTGCTGCTATGGAGCACCAGGCACCCCTCCACTGTCTTGCTAGCAGGGCCTGACAGGTCTGCTTCATGCAGGTCCAGAAGAGGAAAACACTCAAAGATGGGTCTTAAATTATGATGTGTTGGCAGGTTATTACCAGTCTCTCTGTGGAATCTGTATATCATCCAGATGAGCTATGACCAAGGGTAGATCTTAAGTCTTTTGGGTGTGTGCATGGCAAAAATATTTTTAAATGACATTTTTATTGTTATGGCCACATTGCATGGGAGACAAAGGCAGTGTTGTATAATGAATGACAGACACACTTTATGGATCACAATGTGATAGGATGAGATTTAACAGACAAACACCAATTTGATTATTCTTATAAACACACATACACACATTATGTGACTCCATGCATAAATGTATTCTTACAGGTAACACTACACGTTGTTGTGTTCCCCGCTATGTATATTTATAATGTGTTTGTGCCCATGTCATGTGGCACATGATGGGCTCTTGTGTTTTTTATGATTTTGTGTGTGCACATGTGTGTACATGTATCTTCGTCCTCTCTAAGCCTCTGTCTTTGATGTGCACTCCCTGAGCTGAAAGCGTAACATGAGACCTCAGGATCCACAAAGCTGCTCTCACCTGTGTCCTTTGATGATAGGACAGAGGCTAAGTAGACCAAACCATGGATGTCTCTGTCATGAAATACACTCTCACACGCAGATATTCTCCATGACCTTTTGTTGTGGTGAGTGCAAGACTCAAACGGTCAATCTGAGGCGCTGTTACAAAGGTGGATGGATGGGTGTCATCCAGAGGTGAAGGCCACGCTTTCCTCTCTCTGTCGCTCAGTCCTACCACTGGTTTACTGTACAAAACAATTATTTCCACTGTTCTTCCCCAAACATTATATGACATCACAACTGGTCCAAACCAATTAAAAAAACTGAAACTTTAACTTTTAAGTGCCCATGTTTTTTTCCTTTCATCGAGTGTGTCACAGTGGGACCATGTTCATAATATGTTTATGTATGTTCATTGTGTGACCATGAACATATGGGCAGTTCAGGATTGTTTTTTTTTTATTTCTGTTGGTTCTGCATGTATTCATTCTAACAATCTCTATGTTTTTACAATGACAGATGGTCATATGTGACAACTTTGCCCACAGGAGGGAGCAAAAGGGCCATTTCTCATTAACACCCTCCATGCATCTTAATTCTGTATCTTTTTTCCCCTGTGACAGTTTTGACAAAGTTCTCTGCAATCATACCTGCAAACTCACTTCCTGCAAATTCACTTTGTTCTCGTCATCAAGTTTGCCATAACCACATTCAGTGGAAACAGATGTTTCATTCATTCATTCATTCATTCATTTTCTACAGCCTATTCTTTTGAGGCTCGGGGTGGCAGTCCCAGTTGGCATCAGGTGAGAGGGTGAATTCATCATGTAAATGTGTAATATTACAATTTCAGTTAATAATCCTTGTTTTGTAGAGTGTTGCAAACAGAGGTCAACAACTGTTAATGTTCTGCCCTCAAAGAGACAATGACTGGACAGAGAGTGATGACCTGACTGCAGGGTGAGGAGATCCCCTCTGGACAGGTGAACCAGATACTGGCTCAGGTCAGTACAAGGTCAGATCACAGAGCTAGAAACACTGTGTGTGTGTGCGTGTGAGTGCGTGTGTGTGTGTGTGAGAGAGAGAGAGAGAGAAAGAAAGAAAGGAGGATAACAGCTCTTCCTCCTTCCTAACCCCTCCCTCCACACAAACCAACTGTTTAGCCAGGCAGAAGTAACCCATTGTCAAACCATAAAGGTGCTGAAGGGTCCTGTCTTCTCGTCGCTTCATCCTTCCCTTCATCTCTCCACCCCTCTGAGGGGATGACAATGACCTCTGTCTGAAACAGAATAGGTGCTGCACCTGTGGAGAGAGAGAGACAGGAGGTCCCATGCAGGCTGGTTTGATTTGCTTCTACTTTCAGCCTCATTATCAGTGTCACCAGACCAGATCCCAGATCAGCCCATGTCAAGCCTTTTGCATGATGTCTGCTACTTACTGTCCAAAAAACAACAATTCAGATACATGGTTCAGGAGGTGGAGCTCCTAAATTAAATGATGCATTGCAAAAGTGCTGTATAAATGCAGTCCGTTGATCAGTCCTTACTATACAGTAGATTCTGCAAACAAGTCTCATTTCAATTTTATCTCACATCTTTCCTTCAACTACCCTTTTCACCTTCTCTTTTTTTCTTGATTGTTTAACTGTCTCCCTCATGTTTCCTCCCTTCATCGCTCTTCCCCCATCCCTCTCTCTATGCCAGCCTCAGTCTGTCTGCAGTGACCCGGCCTGAACCGACACAGCTCTAATCCCAGGATCACCTCCCCTTGCTGGGTGACAGAGAGTGTGATCAGCCCTCCTCCCACCTCTAGGAGTCTGCAATCCATTTCTCATGGCTGGGCCTCACCGTGGAGGATGGAGAGGTAGGGAGCACAATACAGACACACAGACACTGCCACATGTGCTACACATATTGTCTATAAATGAAAGTAGAGGCTGAACGAGGCCATCCACGTTAATTAGAAAATTTCTTCTTAGTGCAAATCAATCTGCTGTCAGACACAGGGTAGTTTTTTCTGATGCAAATACAGTACCACTGTCACAAAAAATGTCAACATCAAGGTATGAACAGAAACTCTGGAGTCTTATTAGGGTAAACTTCAGTAATTTGTTGCCATGGCAACCAAACTCTCTAATACCAAAAAGAAGTTTGAAAAACAAAAACCATCAGTAGAAGCACAACAGCACATATATTTTTCAGAGGTATGTGTCCAGCTTACGTAAGCGCATCGCAGGAGCGTATAATGGATACAGTCACACACCACCACGTGTACTGACAGCTGCCGTTAATCAGGAAACTGTTAGAGGAGTCGGCCACAAAGGAGGGCAGCAGGCAGGGCCCTCTGAAGACAGGAGTTGAGTTTGGTAGCAATGCAGCATGACAAGATAACACACAGCACATCTGCTTAGCCTCAGCAGCCACACTCTATCATGCTCAACTGCTGCTGAAACGCTCCTGGCTCTAATAGCATAATTGAAACGTCAGGCTCTGCACACATTTCTTAATTGTCCAAGAACTGCATGCCGTCAAGTCACAGAGGAAGCTGCTTAAACTGGAAACATGAGTGCATGAGTGTGTGTGCAGTGCGTCTTTGGTGATGCCTGAAGAAGTGGATGTAGTTAACCTCACCTCCAGCAGTTATCACCTCATTTTGTCATTAGAGTCTTGCTGTATGTTTCCATTACACACAGCTTAGCCTGCAGCTAATTAGGCAACATGTCATTTTAGAAATCAAAATCAAGTTGAACCTTTTAGTCCAGGGTTTCCCTCAGTAGCTCTGTGTTCAGACAAGATAAAGCCCAGCACATCTGCTTAGTGTCAGTGATCCACCACAGCAGAGGGCTGCAGGGATAAACTGGTGGAGTGGAGTTAGTGGCAGAGGTAAACTCAAAAGCCGATGTCTCTGCTTTTTCTCTTTTTAGGAAATGGGGGCCGGTTTAAATACACAGATGGTTAATTCCCAGCTCCATACTGCATTAGATCTGTATGTGTTATGCAAAGAGTGTGTACTAATGGAGCGTCCACATGGCCATTACATAACATAATGTTCAACAAGTACTATGATGATACCAAAATAAATAACTACAATTGTTTATTTTGACCAGACCTGGTTATTTTCTGATGAATGTAGCCTGAACATGTGGTAAGACAGGGTTTTTTAGGTTGGAAGTCTTGTTGAATGGTGTGGAGAACATTGTATTGTAGTATTTGCTGTAAAGTTTGATGCCATGCCATGTGACACAATAAACACTATTTTATTGTGTCCAGGATGCATGATCTAGATTGGCTAACAACAGACTATAACATAACAGATTGTCATGTTATATGATGAAGATTTGTAACGGGCCACTTGTCTCTAAAAGCTGAGGCATACATCATGAATACATACAAAAGTTAGTTTTAGTTATTTTTACTATTGTATGCTTTGTGCATGTCCAGTGTGAGACAGAATGATGAAGAACAGGTCAGTTTGCTGTGAGGAAACTCAGAAAGTGTGAGGAAACGCAGAAATTAGAAAAAGCGTTATAAAGTATCTTCCTGCGTGTTACCATTCCTCTCTTCCCCCTCACGGGCGGAGCCTCTGCCTCGCACAGTGTCCCTGGAGCATGGTACTGCATGAGTAGACATAACTCATGCACTTAAACAAGTAATCTGATCCCATTTGCTCCCTCTCCGTTATGTTTTATTAAAACACCTAAATTGCGTGACGGGGAAAATTAATCTTGGAAATAAGAACGATTTATGTCAAAGTATAATTCCACCTGTCATCTATCATCGGTAAGAAAAACAAAGGCTCATGTGTTTAAGTCGTATTGGGTCTTTAAAATGTCCATGGTAGTTATTTTATACGAATCCTTTTCTTTCCCTTAAAAGGTTTGTTTGTGAGTCTCTTGGTGTGGCTGTGTTAATGTATCTGCTTGCATGGGTCAACTCCTGAGCAAGTTTCTCATCTACCTTTCTGTGTGTATGTATCAGCGTGTGTGTGCATGTTTGTCTATTATGAGTTCTATATGTATGCACATGTGTGTGTTTACATGTGCCTGTTAGTGTGTGTCTATGTATGTCTTACCTGAGGTCATAACTCTGGCCAGGACAGTTTTATAAAGTGTGGTGCAGCCAGCGCAGCAGCAGTAAATCACTTTTATTTGCTGTGTGTTGGGGGTCAGCTCTCTCGACACCCCTGGACCCTGACGCCACAGGAATGGACTGGCTGGCTTTTGCTATTGCAGCTGTGTTGTTGTAGGCTGGTAGCTACAGTGGATTTATTCTTGCATAAATGTGGTTCACCTGAGGAAGAAGACAGTTGCCATTGCATTTTGCAATTTTAGTTTAGTTTGGACATTAATTACTGTATTTTTTATATTATATTAAAAGAACAGTTAAAGACTGTATATATTTTTTCTGCTGATCTTATTTGTCCATGAGGTACTGAGGATCATCTTGCTAAATGTAATGATGGTGGCTTTCCACTATCGGCGCATATCAGTATGCGCCGACCAGTGCAGATGTTAGCGGAAGTGCATGGAAAACACAGCAAAATGTCCAAAGTTGCCTTTCTGTTTGTTGATTTGTTATTAACAACTGGTGGTGGTGGTAGACTGTTTTACCGTATTGATTAATACACAACACAACACTTAATAATCATATTCCCGAATAATATATATATAATAATATACCATGTGGTTTGGTCAAAAACCGTATGGCTTCCTCAGCGTGTGTGCCTGCACTGATTAACCCACCTAACCTAATAGACAACCACAGACCTGAACAGAACATTGCCACCTGCTGTGCACAATACCCAAAAACAAAACAACAAATGAACAATCTAGCCCCTATAGTAATATTTTAATGCATACAAAAACCGAATCTCGTAAAATACTTTTATTAACACAAGACTTTCAAACCACATCAGAACTGATTGAAACAGACATCTGTTGAGGGTTTTTTTTTTTTTAAAGGCCGACTCAGCAGTTGTGCTTTCATTTATCTATCCCTTCTTAGAGTCGGCCTTACAGCAAACAGTTGACATAAATTTCCACAAAACATAAACTTAAAAGCTATACCAATCAACTGGATTATGTTTGTAAATATGTTTTCCATAAAGGGAACAGAAACTTGTTGTACAGAGAAGTAAACTGTGTAGAACTTTGTGAATGAAATGTCCTTGTTCCACATCTTGTCAGGTCTAATGGTTTCACTGTGCTGTCAGACAATCGTCCTGAATCCTAGAGAGAATGATTCATGACACACACGCGCACACACACGCACACACACGCACACACACGCACACACACGCACACACAGACAAAGTCCTAGAGAGCAGGGCTGCAATGCGTGGCTCACCGACGATATAAACACTATGTGGGAATGCAAACAAACTCCCTCCCTTATTCTCCCTCTCTTTCAGCAAACCTCTTCTCGCACACATTCTCACACACACTCCTGGATCTCGTTTCTTTAAATTCTCTTTTGCACAGTTACAAGAGCTAACAAAACACTGCCTGCAATTACCGGCAAATACACTCAACTACTGACTAACTGAATTCAAATTTTTAAAAAAATCATATTTTTAAATATATATTTTAAATCTGTCATGTGCTGATAGCTGCAAATCCAAACAGTGACTGGAGCATGCATACATAAAGATTAAAATGAGCGACATTTTTTTTTGCCGTTTGCCATTAAATAAAGAAAAAGAAGATTTTTTTTAAAGTAGTATTATATATGTTATATAATATCTTTTAAAGTGAGAACTAACAATAATGTGTACAGGTCCTCAGAGAAAACAATATGATGGATTAATGATGCAGAATTTGTATGAATCTTGTAAAGCAATAGCATCCTATTTGACAGGCTTGTGTCCTTGGTGTTAACCACTGGGGCAGTTTGGAAAATTCTTCTTATTTTTATATTCTTCTTATTTCACAAGCAACAAAAACACTTCAGTAACACTTGTATAATCTGCTGTCAGCTATCAGTGGTTCAAACCATGCCCACACACATCCGCACATGTGCATTGGCGTTTAGAATAAAATGCATTGATATTCAGCAGAGCCAGGAAGCATCTACCCCGGAGCCCCCCCAACCCACCACCGCCCACCCATCCCCACCCACCCTTCACACATTCTCTGTTAGAATCTCAGGGCCATTTCCTCTCTTTTGCTGTGTGTGTGTGTGTGTGTGTGTGTGTGTGTGTGTGTGTGTGTGTGCATGTGTGTGTGTGTGTGTGTGTGTGTGTGTGTGTGTGTGCATGCACCTGCTTTATGTTTCTTAGCGATCAACTCTGGAGGTCTTTTGAGTCCAATAGTTGACAGATGCCTCCTCACAAGGTCATGATTAGCACACAGGCTGTGTAAAGGGAGGAAAGCAGAATTTCCACTAAAGAGACATAGCATCCTTTTGCATCTCAACCAAAATAAAATATCTACTTTATAATACGATCAGTGTGAATGTGTTTGTGGGTGGTGTCCTCAGGTTTCCCCCTGTGGGAAGTGTCTCAAAACCTGAGAGTGAGACTATGTGAGGGCGTGGAGGTCTGGGGGCTGTCTGTGTGAGCATGCGTCCATGTGTGTGTGTGTTTGTGGATCAACTGAAAGTCACATTAAATCATAAATGTATTATCCTCTTTGAGGTTTTGACACACTGCATTCACAGTTTTTGAAAAAATTAAAATAAAATAAATCAAATCTTATTAGTTAAATATATATATTAAAATTCACATTTTATTTTTACGCAGAGAAATACTTTTTTCATGTTTTTCTGCTTAACTTTTGCAAGGAAACTTATCATGCTCTCAACTGTTTCTCTGTTATCATTATTAATAAAAGTCTAGAACAAAGCAATTAGGTGGATTTGTTGTGAGAAGATTTATTCTGGGTCAATGCAAACTTCCAACAAAATTCAAAAAAGGTTGTTAAAAGTGGCAACAGACGCAAGTCGTTATGGCAACATTTCCTGGTTAATGGTGTATGAAGAGCCTTTGATCGCCTTTCAGAGCCTGAAGCCACCATCATCGCTAAGCGAAAGTAAAAAATGTGTTGAGGCCAGCAAATGATTTGCTAATTATCAAAAATACTCGTTTCGTATAGTGTTTATCTACAAAATGAGTTTAAAATAGCTTCCGGGATCTGTCCAAAGGCAAACAGCGTGAAAGACTCTCTTAACAACATGTGACCCTGTTTGCGCCTTTTTGATCTTTTCTCACTTTTCTCACTTTTCATTTTCACCATCACAGTTTACTGTTAAACCCACGGGTCACAATATGATTTACATTACAGATAAAACAGGAATAGCAGCTGCGAGTAAGCAGCCTTTCGACAAAATGGGGAAATATAAATAGTGTATATTTATATAGTAGTATATAAATGGCCTTTGCGAAAGGGCAGGTGCCTATAATCTGCCTGCTCATAACTGCTGCTTCTGTATAAAATGCCACAGAAGAAAAGGACCTGTCACTAAAACAACAAATACTCATACAGTGCACCACATATATTTATTTGAAACTACAACAAATATAAGTTACTTTCATAATTAAATGTCAGATCCATGATATATTACATTTTATGTACAGTATGATACACAATTTACAGATATTAACTGAAAAACTATAGATGGACCAAGTGTTCGTGTCAGTAAATCTCAGCAACAATGTTGGAAGTTTGTTTTTCATGCTTGAGCTACATTTCCGTAAGAGCATTAATGTCTTATCAGGCTGATTATCATCCGCTGCTGGTATGCATAGCTGGAACATTATATTCACACTTAAATTAACCTCTCACCAGGCACGGACACATTTGCACCTCGAGCAGTAACTTAGAATGGAAACAGTGAGCTAGACTGTGGCTCCAATATGTATTTTTATTAGTAAATATGATGTATGTTGCCCAGGGCTAGTCTCTTTCATTTCAGCTTGCTGCCAAATGCCAAAGCCCAGGGTAAATTAATACAAACCATGAAGCCATGTGCTATTAGACTCAAAATCCTGGCAGAGCACCAGACGCCCATTATTATTTATTAATTTATTTTTAATTCTCCAAATGCTTTGCAGATGTTTCACATGCCTCATGTTTTTGGAAGATGATGTGAAAGAATAGTAGTGGTACCTAACATATGCCGAATGTTTTTTTCCCTCTCACTTACTTGTACCAGAAGAAAAATGTGGCAGCCCTTTAAAGTCTGTTTTAGTTTATTTTCAGGTGCACGTCTATCTGGAATTCCCTTGTACCATCTGAAGTTGTGTGTGTGATAGAATTTGCACTGATCTAAGTAAACCCTCATGAATCACACTGACTTTTCTTCCAACTCCGTTTCTTTGTGTTTCGGACATGGTGATTGACATGAAGATTTAAAAAAAAAAAGAAGTTGCAATGCAGCTTTGGAGATACTTAGAGTCAGTGCATCCAGGTCCAAAGACACAACCCCATAAGTTTAGGATTAGAAATTAGAAAAAACTGCCAAATATCATAAACCATTGCCTGGGTAAATTCTGTATTACCAGCCTACTATGGAGCTGGAAAACCATTTGTTGTGTTGGGTTGGTGCATCTGCGTACTCATTCAAGGACAAAAACACATTCAAGATATCTATTGCTCACACAAATACACAGACTAGTCACAGGACAGCACAATCGTAATGACTAATTTTGACCAAATAAATACTGTAGAGCATCAATCAGACCACAACAGTCCAAACCGGAGCTGTTTATAGAGGCCTTACTGTTTTCTCCTTAACCAAAGCAGAAGACCGCTTCTGTAACGGAGGCTGTTTGAAGTCCTTAATCAGTTTTTAATGGCACAGGTGGTGGTGAGGTGGATATTAACTCCTACATGTGTGGTTTTATGGTTACTTGCCACTGTAGTCGTTTGCGTGCTATATTAAGCCATGCCAGATGCACTTAAAGCCTCCAGTTCAGATAGCTGGCTAATTTAGTAATAAACAGGTGCTTGATCTGCAAAATATTGTGAATCTGACATCTTACTTTCTCATGCCATGATGCAACTACAGGCCCAATGTGTTGGAACAGGGAGGAGGGGATGCTGATTGTTCCCATGAATGGACTCTACATGGGGTCAGTGATATGGTTTGTGTTTCCATATCTTGGTGTTTCATACATACAGTATAGCCCTTATAATGAGAAGGCCAGTGACTCAAGGCACTCAAGGTACATTGCATATATTTCTAATGTGGTAGATGTGGTTTGGATTATTGTGAATAAGTCTTTACTGCGGGTACGTACTGGCGCTTTTGGTTAGCGGCCACTCACGTCCACAACAGAGAATGAGGAAGCTGAGGAATTATCACAGGGGCCGTTTGAGCTAAATTCTAAATGAGCACCCATGCAGGCCCACAATGACTACTGCTGCTGTGTTAAGTGTCTCAGGTCAGCTACACACATTGACAAAATTTAACAGGACCCCTGTCCAATCCTGTGTTTTCATCTCACACATTGAATCAGCACTTTGTAATGAAGTCATTTACCACTGCACATAAATCATAGTTCCAATTTTTTAGAATTTTTTTTCTTCAGAGTGATGATTAAACAATGTAGTGGCGCCTGATGATACATTTATTCTCAGTGTAAAGTGAAGACTTGAAGATACTGAAAAAAATGTTTTAGGACCTTAATATGGTTGGCATTTCAGTCAGTGCTTTCCATCATTTACTGTATCTCTGCAAGTCTGTCCAGCTCTTCTTACTTCCCTCACTTCCCCCCGCTCTCACTGTAATGTAACGAGTTAAATGCATCACTCCAGGGCATGCTGGCTGGACTTTATAGGCTGGGAAGGGGAGAGCCTGTCTGCAAGGTGCAATGCTTTACAGGGGTCTAATTCAGCAATAAAGTCATGAAGGAGTAGGAAACAGAGGGAACAACGGCTGCTCTTTTACACCCACAGTTTCCTGGTTCAGTCTTTTTCGCTTTATTTTCCATCATTTAACTGGCATTGTTAATTGGCATTGTTTGGTTCCTGTTTTTACAGTTGGGGTCATGGGTTGGTTTTTGAATGTTGTCACATCTCAGTCATATCTGTAAAATCGCCAAGTGAGACCTGTTGTTCTCGCCCCATAAATACTCTATGAAGATATGTTATCAATGATGTTGGCAGCAAATAGCCACTGGCACAAATCTTATAACCCTGTTAGTCGAGAATGTGAATGTGTAGCTTGTCTTTTATTACTAAAAAATAACTGTGCCGAGTTTAATAATTAATGCAATGCGTACGATTTATTCATTTAGGCCTTAATACAAAGACACCAGTCTGCTGCTCAGTTCCAGCTCTTGGCTGCTTACATTCATTATTTTCAGTTTATTAGTGAAGCGATTTTCTCTCAGCATCTGCAACTGATACGTTCATGATCTTACAAATTACCATTTAAAAAAAATACCACAAAACATTTAACAGTGGAGAGCTGCGAGAGCAACAAGGTGCTGACTACTACAAATGAGACAAAGCCACAGTATAGTTCTCCTGGTCGTGCAGCTGAGGCTGTGTTGTGTTTATGTGTACAGAGCTTTCAGGGTGGCTGCAGTGGCTTTGGGCTTCATGTGTTGTTTTCCCTCCGCACTGGCATGGCCCTGGCCACGTTTGATGGTTGATTGAACACAAGAGCACTTGCCTGCATTCTGAGAGGAAGCCGTGAAACTGTCAGCCTTGCCTTCCCTCCGTCTGGTGTAGCGGAGACTGGCATTGGTGGACAGACAGATGATCCTCTAGACCTCAACACTCTAAACCTAACAATCCCACATTGACAACTGGTAGAGAAGTGCTGAGTAGTAAATAGAGTTTGGAATTTTGGGAAATGTCTGTTTCTCAGGGTTCTTCTGATTCGGCCTCGTCCCTCTGCAGGTCATCAGTCAAACTCAGGTTAATGAGAGTTTACCGAGGCCTGCCTGCTTGTTTATGCTCTCATAATAGATAACTTACTGCAAAGCAGCAGTGTGCTTAGGTGGTTGTACCTATTCTGGGTGAGTACATTTTATTGTATGTGTGGATATAGTCTTCAGCAAGTACAAAACCAGAACCAGTAGAGAACCATGAAGGAGATCAAACCTTAGTCATTTCTATAATGTTATGGAATAATAAGCTACAAAAATAGCCAATAATGTGTCAGCTGAATATGTTTGGTTCATTCACATTAACAGTTTAAAGACTGTTGATGCTGACTGTTCTGCATGTTTCTGTAAAACGTGTTTTTTTTCACCGATGTGATCAATGTTAAAAGAATTATTCTGCCACAGTCTGCCACACCTTTTTATCATCGTCACAGTTTCCTGACAGAGAGAGAATTCATTTCACACTCTCTAAACACAATGGCTTTGTTTCAGGAGATTACAATTATTCTTGCCACTCGCTCACTTGTCAGTCTTCATTGTATATTTTAATAAAACAAATGCCAAAAAAATCACCTTTGATTT
The DNA here is from genome assembly GCA_016785345.1 of Trinectes maculatus. Taxonomy (NCBI): domain Eukaryota; kingdom Metazoa; phylum Chordata; class Actinopteri; order Pleuronectiformes; family Achiridae; genus Trinectes; species Trinectes maculatus. The sequence continues at coordinate 355,527 of JAFBJQ010000105.1, forward strand.
GACAGTGTAACTCTAACCAGACTCCGAGCTTTGATTATCTCCCAGGCCAGACTAAACTCTGCTGTGCAGTCAGCTGCTGGGGAAATATCCAGACACCCCAGAGATGACCCCACAATTATGAAAATGAAGTATTAATAGCTCAAAATTGCACCCAGAAGGCTATCATGCAGGCACACAAGAAAAACCTGTTTGTTTTCTCTTTCCATTGAAATCATTAACAGAGTTTGGAAAAGTTTCTTGGATGAGGTTCAGAGGTATTCTGGACATTTGCAGTGTGTTTAAACCACGTAGCGTGTGTTCATTTGTGAGTGTGCATGTAAACCTGTTCGCATTTTTTCAGGATCTAACATCTCGGGCCTCAAAGCTCAATTTGACAAATACCTGGCAAATATACTGTTGCCAAGTTAGTGTCTAATTTGGGCAGTGTGTGTGTGTGTGCGTGTGTGTGTGTGTGTGTGCTTGGGAGCGGGCAGGTCAGTGTATATTTTATTTAATTCAGCGTATGTTGGGGCTTTATCTAGATTTTTTTTTTTTTACATCCATTTAATTTTAAGGCCAATGAAAAATTCTAAAAAAGGAGTAGGGCTGTTATCACCTTGTTGTGCTCAATTTCAGGATAAGGTGGATCAATGGAAATGCACGGGTAAAATAATGAGAATTAGTCATTGTTCATTCTGTCTTCCTCTTTAACGGAGAAGAGAAGCGAAATCCCACTGTCAAACAGGCAACAGTCAGTGAAAAGCTGAGGCTTTTGATTAGGACTTTTCTGAGGTGTTTTCGTCTTCATCATTATTATCATTTTCGTTGTACCCTGGTGACGATCCCTCCTGTTGGCCCGTGTGTTGGTTACATTACTGGTTGTTTGAAGATTGAAAAGACAAAACCAACTAATTCCCTCCTCTAAACATGTAGTTGAGTGAAGCAGCATTTGTCCACACCCTGTGTGGTATCCGTGTGAGGACCCCCAGCTCTGCCGCTTGTGAGGAGCCAGGGGAAGATGGATGAGACTGTGAAAAAGAGACAATTTCCTGGTCTAATCCCAGGCAGAGGCAAAGATTGGTGAGCCAGGCAGAGATCCAGCAGTGCGTGCGTTTGAGTATTTTTATGTGAAGCATTATAGGCTTGGTTTATAGTTTAGATTTCATAATATTATCGCAGACCACCCAGGATTCACAGTTGCTTACAAACCTGTGGTTATCTTCTTTCATACATATATGAAAAATATTTGTATACTTCGAGAAATAAATAGACATTTTGTTAATTGTTTTTCTTCCTTGTGAGTTAGATGAGAAGCTTGATATTACTCTCCCATCTGTTCGTTATAGCTGACTAAGAGAATTGCATAAAGACAAGAAACTGCAGGACACAGTCAGTCTGCATCAGTCTGAATGTAAAAAAAAAAAAAGAATCTGCTTTTATTAATGCTACAAGATTTCTATTTCTGGCCAGGTGTAATTTCATTTTTCAAGTGGTAAGTTACTTTCCAGTACAAAACTGTAAACCCTGAAAAGCAACATAGTCCTGACCTTATAACAAATGTTTCCAGTTATCGTTTAGTAGTAAGTACTGTTATTTGTATACTATTAGTAACTTTTACTTTTACTCATTATTTTTTGACCAAAACATTTTAGCCTTTTTATGTTCTCATCAGCAACAACATACAAGTTTAGAGCCCAAAGTTGTGTATGAAAGGCAGCAGATTGGACGTGCTTTGTCACTTTATAAAACTGATGGTGTATCCTAAGTATATTTGTGTTCTTTCTTCGATCACTACCTTTTTATGGTGACTACATCCAGATGAGTGGCCACTGAGAAATATTGAGTTTCCTCAATATTGTCACGATTTAATCACGCAGCATTGTTAACACATGTCACTGTATGGCACCTTGCCCAATGATCCTTCATCGGCATGTGTTACTGCAATCAATACCCTCATTAGCAGACTGTCAGGGCCAAGGAAGCGGTCAGAGAGGAGGCCTTTTTTCATGTTCGATTATGCTGAGCCGCTGTCCAACTTCAGTGCTGCTCGAGCTTTCAGTCAACATTTCACACGAGGGATTTTCAGCCGAAACAAGAAACATGATTTTACAGATGTTTGAGGCTCTGAGAAATGGATGATGCTAACGCCCGTTCTGTAGCTGATTGTAATGGAGTCTCTGGTGAGTCCTGGGGCCAATGAATTTCCCAGACAGATGCATATGTACATGTGTTCTCACATTCACAGCATGCACATGTAAACATTCTTGCATTAACACACACTTTAAGAAAGGTGTTGTTATTGTAGCAGATACAGGCAGCAGCAGACTATGGGATGGTACAATAGTGGAACGCATTCAAATAAACGTTCACATGCATGCTGATGCTTTTCTTTTGTAGTTTGAATATACGACCTGCTTTAAGTCACTGTGATAAAAACACCTAGTCCATCAGCCTATATGCCTGTTAACCTGACCCTCAATACTTGTCTCCTATCTGTGACCATCAGTTCTAGATCCTTTCATCTCTGGTGAAAGTTGCTTGATTGAAGGCCGTCAGCTTTTGTGCACATGGGCTTCCACTGTCTGAAGCTCAGTAGGACACCTCGCTTGATGTTGGAGATTCAGTGATGCTGATTGCTGTGAACATTTGCTGCTACTGCTGCTGCAAAACCAAGCAGTATGTGAGCTACAGAGTCACGAGCACCTACACCCTCTCGAGTTTGCACAATACTTGCTGTAAGTTTGTGTGTACATTTGCACACACTATTACCCACTGAGAGACATTATCAGATTTGTGTATCTACAGGAAGTCCTCTCTGCCCTTATGTATTTGTATTTCACTACTACTTAATAGCTGCTAATAAACAATTTATGCCACTTAACTGGGGTAATACATTATATTCTGACACACGGTTGAGTAACCACCTTGACGTTTTCTCCCTCTCCTCTTCCATTTGGAGCAAACAAAATAGGCTACTTGGCTACTGGCCACAGACAACACTGAGGCCCATTATCTCCTGCCTGCTCACTAAAGCCGCTCTGAAAAGAGAAAAGGTCTCCCGTGCTGACCAGGTATTAGGTATTGAATAACTGACCAGCATGGTAATGAAATATGGATAGTGTGTGTTACTAATGAAACATGCATTCTGCTGGGGTTCAGGGAACTGCAGGCACAACCACCACCACATTTTGTAGATTTGTAACAGACTTTTCAGTAATTGCATAGTTTTTTTTAAATTTTCTGGATCATTTGTAAGTATGTAATTCAAATAATGCACATTGCTGCAGCTTAATGAAATATAAGAGTTATAACTTGTATGTGACTTGCACATGAGAACGTATCTCTGGGCAGAGTTCCAAACGATAGAAAGTTATAATGATAGATTGAATGATAAGATGATGGATTATATGGTAATCTGATACACCTGGAGAGGTCCAGAGGATTTAGCAGAGTAGGTAACACATGCATGTTTTCTGCTTGCACCAGTGCACATGTATGAAGAAGCTTGCCCCGGCACAGGCACACAGTTGCACACATACTCAAACATGTCTTGGGGAGGACAAATGACTCTCCCTGTGCTCCCCTTCCACACACGCACACACACACACACACACACAGAGCATACATTGTGCTATCAGTCCGATGTGTGTCTCCAGAGGGAAACTGTATCAGACAACAGAGTTCACGTGAGCTGGGGAGTCAGCCTTCTTTAATCCTACTGTCAGCCCTAATTGGGCAGTGGGGGATTGATCTAGTATGCCCTCTGAGTGTGTGCATGTAAGTGTGAGCATGTGTGTGTGCTTCACTTGGCCTGGTAGCTGAAATTCATTTACGGATGGACCCCGGAGCTCATACTAGACAAGCTTGGCAGGAATAAAAGAAAGCATTTGGTCTTTTTTTATTAATAATTGAGCGATATGGCCAGTTGATCTATATAACCCAAGGCAGAGTAGAACATGATGTCCCTTGCAGGTACACGGATCAAATCAAATGATATTTGTGCTGCCTATATTGACAAAACAAAAATGACCTCACATGGCTGAACAATATGTTCGACAGGTGAGTGTATTGTAGAAGATTATTAATAAGATATTTATGTTTTCCTTTCCTTTAACCTAATTTCTGCTATTTGTGCGACAAATAGTTCGAACCATACTATCACACATAGTACCACAGTTAAGGCTGTTGCACTTCACCAGTAGAGGGCAATACTGTTAAAACCACAGTGCCCAGTCGCCTCACGTCTCCCTCTCCAACACAAATCTCACCTATTATCTCTGTCGTTTCAGGATGGTTGAAAGCGTTGCTTTCAGAGAAGACATACATTTGCTGAACAAAGAAGGCATCTGTAACAAATGATGCTGTGATGTGTCGTATAACAGCAGAGAGAGACAGGAGATGTTGCAGTAAATCATGGCAAACATGACCCATTATTGCATTTATGGCCAAAAACAATTTATAATTAGCGCTTAAAACCTTCCCCATCCTCTTGAACTGCCATTCATCTGTGTGCTCTCTACTTTGGGAAGGAAGTGGTTGTATCTCAGCCTGAATTATGCATTTTTAGAGAGCTATAGGTGAGCAGCTTTAAGCAAGACACAGTGTCGGACACAAAAAAAAAAAGATGAAATGGATGAAAAGTGACCAGACCAAGTGAAACTAAGCAGACTTGGCACCGCAAATCATCTAACACATTCATCACAACTAAACAAACTTCAACACATGTTTTTCCTCCTTGTTTTTCTTCTTTTTTTTCTGTGGATGTTTTTTTCACCTTTTGGCCAAAGGACAACAACTTAGTCACACCATAAATTTCGGGAACACTGTGCTTACAGCTAAAACAGGATATCCCGACTTCACGTCAGTTGTTTTAATTATTCTCTTGCTAATAAGTTTAATTTATTTCCTTCCTGAAATTTTATTCGATGCCTGCAGTGGTTTGGTTGTAAACCCTGCTAAAAGCAACCTTATATGACATCATGGGTACAATCATACATTTTGATTGGCTAGCAATGGTTTACCATAGTGCCCAGGAAATATGAAATGTGTTCAACTCTAAACTACTTTAGTTTTTGAACTGACCAACAAAATCATTAGGAAGTTGTAGGAATATTTCCAGACTAAAGTGATAACCACTGTCACACACACAGATCAGTTTATTGTATTTCTTTTATTGACAATCAGAAATGCTGTATGAGAAAACATACAAAAATATTGCTTGAGTGAGCTAAAAACAAACATTACATATTAAAAAAAAAACATTTAACTGCCCGCATTCCCATTGAAAATTGAGTTGTACAATATTTAAATATTTATAAATAATGGTTGAATTTGTTTCTGGAGGAAAAAAATAGCTCTTGATGTTCACACTGTGAAGCTTTCTTGAATGACAGATGTACGAGTCTTAGTTCTAAGAGAGATGTTGTTTAGACAGGTAATGGGCTGAGAGAAACATGACCACAGAAACCACTGTTATGCCTGATCTGGTTACACATACGCATGTGTGTGTGTGTGTGCACGTGTGCGTGTGCGTGCATGCACTCACCATAACATAACAGCAGGTTATGAGGTTAGAATGCCTGTGTTTATTTGTTTGCTTAGCAGATGCCCTTATGCAGAGCACTTCTAATGTGGTTTATTTAACACATCCACATATTTACACAGCTGGATATGAAGTGATAGGAAGACGACTGTGGTCAAGCAGTGTAATGTTAATGTCTTTCTTTCTTTCGTTCTTTCTTTCTTTCTTTCTTTCTTTCTTTCTTTCTTTCTTTCTTTCTTTCTTTCTTTCTTTCTTTCTTTCTTTCTTTCTTTCTTTCGCACATTTTATCTCCACCATTCCTCCCTCTCCTGCGCTTCACTTCCCACCTCTCTCCATGGTCGGCTGCTCAATTCTCTCTCCTTCTCTCTCTCATCTCCATGCCCACCACATCCCCCTCTCACTCTCTCCTGCATTCTACCTTTTTAAATATTTTAAACTCCTATATCCCTCACTCCTCCTCCTGTGCAGTCAGTCCCTCTCTCTCTTTGCTCTTTCTCCATACATACAAAGGCCACATGGAGGGTCTGCTTCTAATCTCCACATGCTGGGGTCTCCATTTGTTTTCCTTGTCCAGGGACCCCACAATGCTGTTTCCAGTGCCCAGGACCCACTGAGTGGAGATTTAATTAGATAAAGCGAATGGTGGAAGGAGCTGGAGAATTGAAATTGGACATGGGGGTTTTACAAGGAGGGCTGGTTGGTCTTTGGCACTGCATGAGCTCAGGGCAACAATGCACTTCACACTGAGAGGGCCAATGAGAAAGTGGAAAGGAAGGAGAAATAAGAAAGAAGAATGGAGATGGAATACTTAACTCTTCACTCGTAGTCGCCAGTGGTGTGTGGCTATTGTCCTCCCAGACCACAGGTTGTTGGTGCCACCACTTACTCATGCCACTGAGCCCGTGAGCTCAAACAGTCTTATGTAAAAAATATATATAGTGTGTAATGCTGTAAATTAGTCTAAAAGCACCACACGGACACTATGTACTGTAATCAATACTCAAAAGACAACAATAAGTTGTGGAAAGACGGATTGTAAAAGTCAGAAAGATGTGGCATTTGAGGCAAGTTAACTGCGATTTATTTTATGTGTTGTTAAAAACTAAATGAGCGGAAGTTCTTACCCATGGTTAAACAGGAACAAACAGGATGAGAATTTAACATTTATCGTCCTCAGGCATTAACAGTCAATTTTAGAGCATTGTCTAAATAGCAGTAAAATGTAGACATTGTTTATAATGGGGCATAAAGGCACATGCCTGGTCATCTATATCTGCTTTGTGTCATTCTGGTTTATCTCTTTATCTGGTTTGTGCACTGTGTCGTGTGTGGAATCATGTGATTTTTCTTTTGATGGGCACCAAGCGTCTGTGTGAAAATTAGTGTTGAATGTTTACTTTGATCCTGGGCAACAAAAACTGCCTTCATGGATCTTTAGCTGCTGCTTTTCTTCGTCAGAATACAACTGTTTGTGGCATGATTCAGCTGGGTTTGATTACAAAGAACAAGTTGTTCCAGATAGCCACTGAGATTATTGGATTACAACTGGCAGGTGGTAGATATTTTGGTATCGTAGTTGATTCTTTGTGAACATGATTGTTTTTCCTGCTTTAATTGTAAACGATTTCCTGTTTATATCTGCACCCTTTTCCAGCCTACTATATAATTGCAGTACGTCAAGGTCCTTCACCAAATGGACCTATTATTTTTTTCTTTATTTTTGGCCATCGATGTCCTGGTGGATGTCTATATTACATTTACTTATCAACTGAATCAAATGTAGTTGTCCAGGCATTTGATATAGTTGATCGTGATATTTTATTTCTGAGATTATGCGATATAGGCCTGTCAGACCAAACTGTTGGCTGTTTCTCAAACTGTATTTCCAGCTGTAAGTAATGTGTGCAATTCACTATGGTCTGGTCTGACTAGTGTCTGTCTAGTTTCTTTGCTGTCATTAAATTTGTGTCACAGGTCTCTGTGTCAGGGCCCACAATAATGTGGGACAAACTACTAATGTTTCTGTCCATTTCTATGCTGATGATACAACTGTTGTTGAGAAAGCTCAGTTGCTTTGGTATTTTAACGCCCGTATTTTGATATAACATGATACAGTCACACCCTGCGCAGAAAAGTGTTAAATGTAGACAAATCCAAGGCCATATTTTATGTAATATGGTGATGCCAGATGTTCTTCCCTGCATCAAAGCTCTCCAACTGAGACTGTGTCCACCCACAAATAATTAGACATTAATAAAGGCTATAAATGAAAGCTTCTCTCCTAAATCACACAAATGTTTATAGAAATAAGACTAAAATCGAAATTCTTTTTAGGAGAGAATCCTTTCTCTGCTTTAACGTTCGTGTCTGTGGGTGTTTGCGGTTTTGCTTAAATCTGCCTTTGGACTTATTATTTTCTGAGTTCCTCTTGCCTTTGTTTTGAGTGTCCTGTTAGCTTGACATATTGTTGTTATTCTGATCAGGTCTCTTGAAAACGAGACCACATGTCTCCATGAAATTACCTGTATAAATAAAGGCTAAAAAATGTGGGCAAACTTTCAAATAATGAGGTAAAGGTTTGCAAATGTAATAAAAAAAGAAGCTCTTGCATCAGACTGGGATACATACTTTGTTTCCAAAGTTTTTCCAGTTTAGTTGTAGGTTGTTGTCTGTCAACTTGTCCCAGCGTTTATGCCGTCAAAAATGTATTAGACCGAAACAGTCCTGAGTGGTGTTACAGGCATTTAATATACTATGCCACAGTTCAGGTTGACTAGACAGACATTTGGCAGCAGAATAACTTTTTATCAACAGTGTTCACCCTTTGTATTTCCAGTAATTTTTTTTTTAACTTTATTTGGCATTTTACTACCAGAACAATATGTGTGCAGATTACATATGCAAGTCTAAATCCATTGTGTTATGTATTAGCAAATTATGGGCATATTCAATATGTACTAGAGAGCTCGTGCTTAAGGCTTGCCACAGATGTTGCAGATGTTGAGATCCATTCTCATACGCTAGATCTATATATGAATAGATATATGAATTTGATAAGTTATGTTTTCTAACTTCATTTATACTTAGTTTACAGTTTGATCTCAGGATCTCCACACTGGGAAGAGGATGAGGCAGGCTTCCAGATGTTCAAATCAGTGGAAAGTGGGTTTTTAAGGAGGCCAGTTTCAGGCAGAGGCTCAACTGAGGGGCTGCATAACAGGCAGTTTGAGATAAATAAGGTCTTTTTTAAAAAAACTTTAGTGGAGTCCCAGAATGAAAATACAGAGCTGGAAATGATCCCCCCAAAGTATTACTGGCTGCACATGTAGTTTCAGGCATGTGTGCTAAGTGATCCATCTCACTTACCCACTGTGCTGAACTCTCAGTATCACTGTAGCTGTGATGCACTGTTCGTATTAGGTCAATATCCCCTGCCATGCTTATTTGTAAATCACCATGGTTTTGACTTAACAAGAGACAGTGGCAGGAGTGGAGCATCCTGTTCTTTGTGGACTCAAACGAGCAGTGCTACTTGTATTTCCCTTACTGTCCTGAAGCTCCTCATGTCAGTTACAGTGTGTTTTATTTTTATTTCGTGCTGAGGGACCTGCTGACTGTTCTCCCCCCCTTCCCTCCCCCTCTTTTGCAGTCTATCTCTCGAGATGCCTCCATGTTGATCCATCCATCAACCAGACTCCAAGGGGCCCTCATCAGCTTCGAGCTTCCTATCATAACTTTCCTAACCGTAGACCTACACACACACACACACATTTCATTTAAATACATACACTATAATTGTTTCCATGGTAGCAGAAGCCGTTTGTATATGAGCAACTCCATAACTCAACCCTGCAAATCACAGGTTCTGCATCCTACATCAAATTTTACCACCATGATAATATAATATTAAATGCATGCATGCATAAGTACATGAAGATGATTTCTTTTGTTTGGTACTTACTTGTTAAACATCTGTCCTCGTGTGACATGGTCTCGAAACAGAGCATAATGTGTCGTCGAATGATAAAAGTAGATGTCCCACGTTTTCGGAGCACGATGCATGAGGATCACTTTCCATCCGTCAGACATCACAGACTTGTTGTCCTGTGTGAACTGTTCTTTCTGTTTATCTTTACAGATTCCAGACGAACTCTTGCTAAAAGGACAGTGGCCAAACATCTGTGTGCTGGCACAGAGCAGCGACAGGTCTGCTACAGATTGGTATTGTGCAGGGAAAAACATGCCAGGCACATTTCACTTACACACATCTTAACACAAACGAATGCTTGACACGCACATATTCATGCATAGTTCTGCACCCAGACGCACATTTATATCAGCACCCGCAGACTCACTCTCACCATCTGAGTAATACACATCTACCATCCGCTCAGGACTGACAGTGAGCCTGCCAGCTAAAACGAATAACAATAAAGCCAAACCTGACAAATCCTGTTCAAATCTACTATGTCCATGAAATAGAAAGCGTGATGTAAAAGTAAAATTAGGTTAGAAAGGTCACGTAAGCAGAAAAAAGGTTATCACCTATACACAGGTGTGATTGTTTTAGCTGTGATACTGTTCCAGTTGGCATCTGTTCTCAGAACTATAGATGTTATTTAGCCCCCCCCCACACACACACACACACACACACATGCACACACACACACACTGTTTCCCTTTTCAGACTGTGCTTCTCTTTTATGAACATTGTATATCTACGACTGAAACCATTTTCCACTGTTCAGGATGACAGGGAACACCTGCTGTTCATACACTGTGCTCAGCTCCATTCCAACATGAGGACCTTTTGTTTTCTCACTGTTACATAGCCAGTGACACAGAAGGACAGACAGGAATGATAACAATAATGTTTACCAAACTCAAACCTTTCTTTTCTATATTTCCCTCTCTTTTTGGACACTTTCCTTTTCGTTTAATCTCCTTTCCTTTTGGATGCATTAAAACACGTTAGTTCCAGAAACTAAACGTGATGGCTTTTCAGAGCAGACATTTTAACACTGAGGACGAGTCGTGGTAGTTGATATTCACAAACCACTGCATAATCATATTCTTAAAGAGCCCAAGTAACGCTGATCTGACAGCATTGTTTTTCCCTGTGAGAAACAGCAGGTTTGTGTTTGGGCAGATGGACGGGAGTTGGCTGTTGCTCCCTGGGGATGAAATCAGCTCTGCCGTAGACCGAGGTCCGTGTTTATCTTTGGGCTTTATTAGATGTTGATGTTGGCCATGCGAGAGAACCACTTGTTTAAGAAACTATTTTTAAGGGAAAAGAGAGGGGGAAAGAGAAAGTGAGAAAGAGACAGGCTGAGGAGAGGGAGGAGGGACAGAGACACAGCGAGAGTATGCTTTGGATTTCATCAGCTTTACATCTAGATAAAAAGACACACATGTACATGGGAATTTAATCTTTTTGCACATATTGTACACATAGTACCAGAAGCAAGGCATTGCAGTTAAGGGATAAAGTTTGCATACAAAGAATCCTCTATTTATTCAAGGAACTAGGTTTAAACCAAACTCATGTTAATTGTGTGCTGGACTCAAGCCATAAATTTGCTTGTTATTTAATTTAGTTTTATTCTCATCTCTGGTAGACGTTCTGTGTTTTGATGGTTGGGCCTTCACACTGCTGGACACATGACTTAGTTTGGGCGTTTACACTTGGTGCAGCGCTTGATTTGACCCAGCGCTGGCCGTGTATGTGTCAGTGTGTTGCACGATGTGTGCTTTGTCAGCACTTGGAAAACACACTGGACTGAGCTACACCTACAGCAGGACTGTGGGAGATGTTTTTGGTTGTCCTCCATTTAAACAAGCATTAGTCATGTTCGCTCAAACCGCGTGTAGAAAGCCGCCTTCTTGCAGCACGCCAAAGCATTTTGACCTTGCAAAATTTAAGGACTTTTTTGTTGCTCTTATGTCGTTGTTCGTTGTGGAGAGAGCTGCCTGAAAGCTTCCAGAGGTATCGTCCACCTGCGAGTTTGAGACTGGAGGTAAAACACAAGCAGGAGTTAATGGAAAGGGAGAGAAGTGCATTGCTGATTGCCAAAGGTGCACCTGAGCACACAAACTGTGGATGCACTGGGCTGAGGCTACAGCTGGCAGAGCTTTGGCTGCTGCTGCCTTGTTTTGTCAAACTGCTGTAATGTGGGGAAACATCCGTGGAGGGATCAGGATTCTCTCTTCTCCCAAAACACGTTCTGATGTTACATGCTATAGACACATAATGCACAGAAATCTAATGTCCTGTACTATTTTTGGGAAAACAGTGAGAGCTTGATGTTGTTGGACACTGTTGTTTTGACAGACAAAGGGGGTAAATATACAAATACATTTAAACACACAAATACACAGCAGGGTGTAAATCTGTCTGGAGACAAGTGGAGTTGCGTAGATCTATTTAAGTCAAGTGAGAAATCGATGGATCAGTAGATTGATAGACAGTTTTGTGAGAAATGATGAAATGTCGGAAGAGGGGATTGATGTGAGAAAAGAAAGTTGACATAAGTTTAATGGCAGGTGAAGGATTAATTCACTTGCAGACAAACATGGCCATATTTTACACTTTAATGTGCAACAAGATTTTTGACAAAAATGGGGAAAATGCTGTGTATTAATTTTATTTTCACCTTTTTAAAAAGACATCTTAGGAGACAACTCTCGAATTGTCTTGAGGGAAGCGCCTTGAGTGTTGTCCACATGCTCGACAGAGGACATGACAGAGGACATGACAGAGCAGCCAACGTGCTAAAATGCAGAATTCACTGAGAGTATGTTTTTTGTCTCACTCCTGGAGATTGTGTGTGTGTGTATGTATGTGAACATGTGTCTGTGTAAAATACATCTGTGTCATCGTATGCAAGAGCAGGGTTTCGTGCTACTTCAGTCCAAGCCAGACGCTTGGCTGTGACTAGAGGTCAAGTCGAGTGCCAAACTAAACAAAGAGGTGTATCTACTTTCCCTGCAAGTAAAACGCTGGCAACTCTGTGGTGTCCACTGGAGTTAGTTAAAACATGCTCTGTTTTGCACAGCGGTGTTCTTTGCTGTGTTTGTTGTAAGTGCCTGGCAGGCATCAGATCAATTAGCTGTTATTTCTAATAATAGGATTGTTGTTTTTGAATAGAAATATATTTTCCTTCCATAAAATGTGCACATCTCCTCAGCGAACTCTTTTATTTGAATCATCATTGGAGATGCACATCGTTGTCAATGCACAATACAAAAGGATTGACTTCAGGTTTAAGGCTGCATTCATAATGTATCAATGCTATTTAAGAAAAAAAAGTTTTCCTTATCCTGTTTCAGAGGCCTTACCATCACATTTGGAAAACAACCCTGTTGAACAGCAGGGTGTCTAGATGACAGGAGTCATGTTTTTCAGATACACTGGAAATGCTGGGCAAAACCTGGTGGGGTTAAAGAAGATGTACTTGCTCCATGAGCTCATTACTGATGGTTGCTTAAAATGTCTGTATGTCCACCCCCTCCTCCCATATCTGTCATCCTGGTGTTATTTATTGCCTCTGTCCTCAATCCCCAGGGTTTATTTACTTGCTTTGAATCCCCTCCACAAAATGTGTGTGTGTGTGTGAGGTGCTGTATTAATGGGGTGTCGACGGCAAAAGGATGGAGTGGGGGAGTCGATGGTCATGTGATCAGAGAGTTAGTTACCCAGTCAAGACGAATACCAAGTGCGTTTATGTGTCCTTACTTTTTATTCACCTATCCTCTGCTCACTGAGACACATCCCGTCCACCTGATCAGGATCACGACCCAAAAAGTGGAACTTTTCTATGAAGACTTGGGGCATGGTTCTGGTTTAGGATTGTCAGCTAAAGAATTAGAGCTTGGAGAAGGGTGTGACTGGTAAAAGAAAGATGATCATTGACTGGTGGGTGGTGTGCTGTCATATTTCCTGCACGTACACACAACCACTCAAAGTCTCTGTCACATAAGATGCTCCTGCATTTGCACTAAGCCTTGGACATAAATGGTCATACGCAGAATCATCCAATATAAATGAAATCAAATGTGGGATATGCCATTTTATTCAAATACACTTTCGTCAGATTCTGCTGAAATGTCTTCTCTTTCACACTCACTCACACTAGCCGTTTCTTCTGTGAGTGCACAGGATAAAAAAAAATCTGGTTTTCATACACAGCCGTGGTGCTGAACTTGGGGAAGAAAGAAAGCTGGACCCAAACAGAAACAACACTTTCATGCTTGTGACAGCTTGTGCACAGGGTGGGGGATGTGGCGAGGAGAGGAGGGTCCATTGGGAGCAAGACGGACGTCTCTGAACCAGAAACAGCAATTTCCACGGTGACGGTCATAAACAGTAATGGTACACTAATCCTCAGTCATTCCCCAGCATTGCTTACACCACCAGTAACAGCAGACTCTTTTGTACAAGTGTCATGTAATATCTCATTTGTGGTCAGTGAAGGCGTATGATGCATTTCACCACAGAGTTTGAACATTTTCAAGCTCTGCTGTGGATGTTGCTCGTCCATATTAAAAAAAACAGCTATGCACACTGTTTCCACATTGTCTCACGTTTGTATTTCATCATTTCTTGGAAACAGTATGGCTGCTATTGTTTTATGATGCTGCACCACATCATGTGACATTGATCCCTGCTTTCCTTGTTTTCCAGTCCTATACAAACTCATGTGCATCAATGTGCATACATGCACATTAACCCCTCTCCTCTCCTCATCTGTGGCCCTTGAAATAAAGGTGCTGATGAGGAGCCCCTATCAGCAGATGCCATCTTGGCCCTGTCATCGGTGGTTCGCATGGTCACAGAGAGGGGAGCTTTCAAAGGCTCCATGGCAGCCACTGCCTCCTCTCATATTCCCCCTCTTCATCTCTTTATGATGCATTTATTATATGCACTTAGATAATGTCCTGTCTGATTGTCCTTTTTTTCCCTTTCAGATTGGGGTGATGAAAACTTGACGTCGTCATCGTCATCATGACTACCATTATTTTCTTTTTCAGAATAAAAAGCAGAATATCTCTATTTTGTACACGTTAAAAGCCATCAAATGTATGGTTGACATTGAATGGTATATACGATGTACTGTATTCAGACTAGGTAACAGTTGCTCAAAACCTGTACTCACTTGGTGTGACATCCCTTAGAGTCCAAAAACATCTGCATACATGTTTGTGCGCTTTGTTGCCTATCCAAACAGTGTTTGTGTCCGCGCCTGCACGTTCAATTTCATCTGGCCTATGTGAGTATTTGTTTGCAGATGAGTCAGAAGCGGTGTTGGAGGAAAATGCGTTGTACACTGGACTCCATAGGAAACAGATGTTTTTAGAACACACCCGGTACCTGTTTAAATAAACCACCTGAGAAGGGAGCCTGGGGATTTTTCTCCACTGGGATCCATGACGTCAAACCTAATCTTCCATGAACCTTAAGGAAAAAAGGAAGACAGATGCAACATAGGCAACAAAGACAGGGTGGCAATGGTGATGAAACTGAATTAGTGGTCTACAAAGTCACCGTTCTTCAAAGTAACAAATATTATTTCAGCTAAAACTCATTAAATCTGCCAGTTATCCTGGCTTTCATTCGACTTTAGCCATTACAGACCAGGAGAAGCTGAGTCAGCTTGGTAAAATGATGAAATGAAATCTACTCAGAGAGAAAATTTGATTATTGGATTAATAAATGATGTTATAAATGTTTAGCAACAGTCTTATTTAAATACAGAAACATTATTGGGATAATTTCTCATGTGGTTATACAGATACAATTACACACATTACTTAGATTACTTAAATTTGTTTGACTTTGTGATATTTTTTACACACAAAATGTGACAACAGCTTGCAACTGACAAATTAGTTACGTCAATAAGACACAGCCAAAGGGAAAACAGCTTTGTATCATTTTCCATTTTACTAAATTTTCCCATGACAATGTTTAACACATTTGATTTTTATAACTGCCATTTGTGGGAAATTGATGTCATAGGTATGAGATAGGATAATTGAATAATTAGTTTGCCAAGCAAGTCAACACAAAATAATGTTTTTGCCAGGGACCCAGTGCACCAATGTGCAAGTCCCACACTGGCATTTGACATCATCGCGCTACAAGGTCATTGTCCCACAACATTCAGATGAATTCACTTAAATTTAAGACAGTATTGGAAATGAATAAAATCTATAAACATACATAACTCTTAAAAGTGGGCAAACTTTGATGGAGGTTTTGTGATTCAAATGTTTCAGAATGTGTTCAGATTTTTTGGTCATCTGGTATCTCTAAGGACACAGTATATGGCCTCAGTCATAAACACATGTGGTGAATTGAGGCTCAACTGAGTTATTTGTTTTGTTCCTGTTACTGGGGTCACTGAAAATGTCTAATTACAAAAATGGGGCCAAAAGATAGAAACATCTGTGTATGTGTGTCATTAATTGGAGGGGATTAAATGTATTTTCCACTTAACCCAAATTTCAGTTGGGAGCAAAGTTCACTCACCTCTATCGCTCGTGCTTGTTGGTCACGTCTCTCCATCCACAATTTCACCCAAATTTTCCCTTCATTCTTCCGTTTGCTTTTTCCATTCAAGTGAGCATGGTAAATTGTTTTTTTCATGAATTTCCAATTCTTATTTTCCACAGACACGTGCAGGTGTGCTGATAATCTTTCCGACTCGCTGTCTACGTGTGCTTTGTACTGTTTTAATGGTAACAATAATTTATTACATGTGGGGTGTTGCTAAGATCTTCATGTCTGTTTACAGCTTGACTCACTCAGTCCCTCACAGATTCCCACTAAACTGCTGCAATTGTCGTATGACTTAACTGAAGTTACTCAACAGCATCCTCTCTCCTGTGGGAATGTTGTGATGTGATGATGCACTATCTCTTAACTTATGACATAAGTTCATCATGTCACTGTAAATTTTACCCTGGAAGAGCACAAGAGAAAGAGAAAGGGACAGGAGGCCATCCAACTCACATGAACAGCTTCCAGAAACATAACCACAAAAGACTAATCAACCCTTCAAGACATAATGACAGCATGACGAAGTTTCTGCAAAGATGAATGTGCCTTTTTAAAATGTGTGTTTGAATGTCTGTTGCCACAATATGATATTTATTAAGCCATCAGAGGAGGACAAATAATTCCAGCTGATTCTATACATCAAAGATATGATACACTGCAAGACCATAGGTTGTTTCTACAGTATGTTTTTGCTACTACTAATAAAATAAAGCATTCAAATAGGTTTTCTGGTTTTTACAATGCAATTAATTCTTTGCAGTTGTATGCAGACACATGGTGTTCATATATTACCTGCAGGTAAACATTAAAAAACTTGAGGTTAACTGTGTTTTTTTTTCGTGCCGTGTTTTCTCGGCCAGGATAAAAGTCAGGTCCTTGGTCCCAGACTCAGGTTCAGTCATTGTACAGCTGTCAGCTGGAGGGCCTGTGATTCTGTAGGCATGACGGCCACACACACACACACACACAGCTTGCCACACACATATATATACAGTACATACTCAAACATACTTTTACTCTAGTGTGTGTAAAACTGCCATCCTGCTCCACAAGGAATAACTCAAATTCAAATTCTATAGACAGCACTTTGGTACATGAACTCCTCCATACCCAGGGACACATACACACTAATTATCACAAGTGTTTATAAATAGAAGGTTTGATTTCATTATATGGCATGTTCGTGCATGACAACATGAAAGAAGTGCCGCATTCCCTCCAAAGGCTCTAAACTGTGAGGGACAAATGAGTGAGCATGGTGGTCACAACCACAGATCCACTGCTTCCTCCCATCCCCTTGCCTTCATCCGGCTCACATCAGGCAGCCTCACCACACAGGAGGATGACTACCCTGCTCAGACATCAGTCTCATTTCCCTCTATAGACCACAGATGGAGATCTTACTTGATAATGTGGAAATGCCCTGAGATTGATACACAAACAAATGCTATATGCTGTTTACAATATATTCTCTTTGTCTGGAAATGTCATGAAATTGTAAAACACATTTTCAGAACAAGCCAGATACTGTGATTTCTGTTGATGTAGTGTTTCTGTGTGGACAATTACTTACAGGACAAGTAATTATCAAATTTTGAACAATCAGCAAAATGAATCTATCTGAAAGTTCAGCCTGTGCAGACAAACAAATCGATGTTATTGCTGACACAACATTTTTCATATGAAAGAGTTGCATCTTGAAATTTAGGTCACTAATGTGTCATATTAATATAATTTTAGCATAAATAGTTAGAGAAATGTTCAACTAATGTTGCAATGGTGCAATCATTCTGAGAAACATTTCCACAGTTTAATCTGTAGGTGTTCCTAAGCCACAAATACCCTAACAGGCAAATCAGATAAGTTTAATGTATGAAGGTACACTTCCTGCTGTTTCATTGCTTTGTAGGTCTTACCTTTGGCTGTTGTGTGTGGCGTATTGTTTGCACATGCTTGGCACCACTGCATAATAATATGAGCCTCAGTAAAGTCAAGTCATGTGATGTATCATCTTTTTGACAAGAACTAATTCATGTGTAAAGGTTTTCAACATCTATCAGATGATAAGTGCAAGGGGATGATGGCCTGAGGTAGTTGGCTGCTTGTAAACAGTTGTGAGGGGAGTAATTAAATACCATAAACGCTGCTGGGTCTGTTCTGCCGCTGCCTAACAAAATATAGCCCACCCCTGGAGACTAGCATGTTAGCACAATATTAGTGTTAATGTGATTTTATGGAGACATGGGGGTGTTAGTGTGTGTGTGTGTGTGTGTGTGTGTGTGTGTGTGTGTGTGTGTGTGTGTGTGTGTGTGTGTGTGTGTGTGTGTGTGTGTGTGTGTGAGTGTGTGTGTGCATCTAACCTGCTGTGTAATTAGCTCTCTGGTCACTAGAGGTGATGAGGAGAACAGGCCCTGGAATCCCCTCCCTTATGTCCTCAAAGAAATCTCCCCAAAAAACCTTGCATATGCGCATGCACGCACACACGCACATACACACACATGCGCACGCACTCTTGCATTGCCTCCATTTCGACGAGCCCCTGCCGCCCAGTCTTCATTACCTTCCAGCCCCCTGAGGGCCATGGGGAGGAGGGGGCAGACAGAGCCGAATCTCTGCCTCTATCCGGAGCCCTGGGGCTGCACTGGAATTTACACCCCTGGTCCTGAGAACAGGCGGGATCCACACTCCTCCACTCTTCCATTGTTAAGGAAAAGTAGGAGGAGGAAGGCAGTAGAACCATATATAAGAGCCACGCGGGAAAATACATCAATGAGAAATTCAACATATTTCTGTGCTCATGGTGGGGGCTATAGTGTGTTTGCATCACAGATCCTGACAGCTGAGAAAAGTCTCACTTGCACATTTGTTCTCCTTTTTCTCAATTAATCTGCAGCTTTACAATTTTTTGTCGTTCACACTTCTCTGCCTTTTTCCTCAAAGAAAGTCTCCTTGGGAGTTTTTCAGAAGTTGTAACCCCCAGCACCGATACTTTCCCCCCACTTAGCAGGCCACATTACACCCATAATAACCCTAACACTGGAAGGTGAAAATTAGATTAGCTCCATCGCTGGCTGTCTGAGAACAAACGTCTGCAGTTCTCCATTCTTGGGTGAAGAAATTTACATTGTTCTGTATTCATTAGTTCACACTCACATTGTGTATCTGTATCCACTACCAGAGAGGCCCATAAAAAAAGCACTTCCCCTGTAATTGAGGATGGCATCATCCCATCCCCTCCTGTTCCAAATATACTGAGGCAGACAAAATGTGAGAGAGCAAGGAGAGAGAGAGAGAGAGAGAGAGAGTGTGTGTGTGTGTGTGTGTGTGCGATATTTTCACTTTTAGGCTCAGCTGTCTTCTCTCACACGGAGGGAGCAGCAGGTCTGAACCAGCCAAACAGGACAGACTCAGACAAGCGCTGTGAAATTATGAGTCAGTGAACGGATGGAGGATCAGGATTTTCATTGACACTGATGTTTTGCTTACGTTTTCACATACAGGGTGGTCTTCTGTCTTTTTCACTGACCTGATGCCTCCCCTGTGTTTTTGTAGTTTGGAGCCTCAATGAGCGGTCCCATATAATAGTCCCATATTTCCCTATTTCTCAAGACAGTGCCTTCAAATTATTGACACCTGAGTTTAATTTTATTTACTTGACATTTGCTCATTGAAGTCTGTTTAGTGCTTTGTGAAACTCATTGTGCAATGTTTACACCAATACACTAGAACATGAGGCCCCACAGTGCCTGAGTTATACCACCGGCTGGGCCAGAGTGCCCCATTAGCTTAATGGCCATCTAGGATTTCACAGGGGATGCATTGGTGTTATGACTGAGAGCCTTGCGTTTTCCTTTTTATGGCTCCTTCAGATTCACAACAGCCAGAAATAGGGGTTAGGGAGGAGAAGGATGAGGAAAAGGTGGAGAAAACAAAACAAAACAAACATAGAGGCAACTTTACACCAGCTGGGGCCAGTGTAGGGCAGGCAAGTCAAGGAGCGAGGGATGGAGCAGGGAAGAGCAACAGAGGAAACAGAAACAGAAAAGGGGAAACGGGAAGGAGAAAGAAAAGAATGTACAGAGGGAGAACAAAAAAACAAAACATAGAAGCTGATCTTTTGCTCATAGTCCTGAAGCTCAGTTCGTCTGTATAAGTGTCTGTATTGAGTACTGATTGACTAAACAACACATGACCTGATTCATTTTCCCATCATTTTGACCTTTGCCCTCAGCTACTACTCCATCTGGTCAAAACGCAAAAGAAGTGACAGGTCAAGTTCCACATAAGCCAAGTTGTGCATGTGACATATAGCATCTCTGTATAAGTCTGATGTTAAGTCTAATGTTTTAAAATATCACAGAATAGATAGACACTTTTAACTTATTAACATGAGCCATTTATTTATTCCATTGTGTCTATTCATTCCACACGTCATTAACAAAAAATCAGAACACGCATCATCCAATGTTTTGCCAATAGAGTTATATATAAAACCTAATAATAATTTTATAATTTTTTGATCCAGATTGAGGGTAGAATTAAAACGTTGATCAATACCTCCATTATGTACCATCCAAACCCTTTTCCTGAATGCCACTCTGCACACTCGACTTCATTAACTGTAGACAGGCATATGAGTGGATAGGTTAAAAGCTTTGCAGTCATTCGTCGATTATGATGGCCAATTACATATCGGACGTCTTATCATATGTTAGTAGATGATGTTACAAAACATCATGACCATTTACAATAGCAGATGCTGTATACAGTCAAACATATCATCCATAGGATCATATCTACGTGGTATTTATTAGGAACTGGGCCAGAGCTAATGATATTAACCTCCCATGACAAATGATTGTCCTGCTGTACAAAGCAACACAAGGGCATTGTAGAGTGCCATGGATTTTGAATTTGACCATCTGGTATGCAATAAGGCAAATGATGAAGTGGCTTTGATTTGTAGATGAGTAAAACAATGGGTAAAGCGACACAACAGCAGCAGTGGAGCCAAAGATGACTTGTGTCCACTTGTCCAGACAAAAGTACCAGTGTTTCGTCTTTTCTTTTATCCTACTGTTCAATAAAACTCTGTGATAAATGGCTTTAAATGCCATCACTTAACAAGTAAAACATTATGGTAAATACACTCAATTAAGATGAGCTTAAAAGACGGATACCATTCTCATGTCTGTCTGGAGGTAAAGATCATTGTTTCATTTAGCATAAAGACTGGAGAGATGGGCAACACGTGCTGCACTCTGTTCAAAAGTATCAAACTCTGCCTGTCAGCATGCTGGAAAGTCTCTAACAGATGCACTCTTATGTGCAATCCATGGAAAAGCAACATGTGGTTTTATGGGGTGCATCCTAACAACAGGTTGAGACTTCTATAAATGTTGGCTCCTGCATTTCTTAGGATGTCACTCATTAGAATTTTTCATTTACCTTCCAAACTAAAGCTTTTAACTGATAATATCTCAGTCTCAAACTGACGCAAACCTGATGACATCAGTAGTTATTCTTTTTAAATAAAAAAAATCTCCACAATCATGTATTATTTTACTCTAATAGGCTGAACATTGGTCATGAAACTGAATTTCTTGTGTAAACTTGTCTTTTACGGTGAGAGGCTTGGTGCCATTCTTTTCTGTTCAGCAAGATAAAGAACAATCAAACCTTCTGTTACTGTTATGGCACAGCTATAAATATTGCTCAGAAATAACTTTTAATGTTTTCCATTACACCTAAGTCCAAAAAGTGTATTGCTTTCAACAAACATATTGATTTATTGAATTTTTCCTTGAGTCACCTTCGGAGGGTATTTTGATTCACACAGAAATAGAAAAAGAGGGAAAAGGGATTCATTTTTCGTATCAGTTACACTAATTTAATTTTGTTTTTTTTAATACTCATGGTTCAGTTTTCACATCAGAAGATCATTCTTGCCTGAGGTTACATGAGGAAAAATGCATTTTGACTAGCCAATGATTTTTTTTTTCTCAGCTCTGATGATTGTTGTGGGCATCTGCTAGATAGAAAGAGATGATACAGTATTTAAAGAGGAGGAGCCGTGTGTCATGATGTTTGGAGCTGTGGGCCAGGACCGTTCTCACTGTTGAAATCAAGTTGCTTTGATACAACTAACATGGAACACAATGGGGTCATTGAACTAAAGTGAGCATCTGCTTGTCATTGGGAACATGTGACTGTGATAAATGACTTAGATTTAACATTGGGACATGAATAGGAATGGATAGGAGATGACATCAGGAAATCATGAGCAGCATGACAAAGTTCCAGTTGTTTTCTTCATATTTACCTACACAGGCCGAAGGTCAACATTTGTTTTTGATAATTTGAAATTATTGGGAGATATTGTGATGAGATGCTATACTATGACGTTTTGGTTGAATCTTTGACGTTTTTTCAAAAAGTTAATTTTTGTGAGATTTTGCAACAACATGCAATACTATGAAGGTTTGGTTGAATTTTTGTCATTTTTTTCAAAAAGTGAAATTTTAGCAAAATTTCAAGATGACATGCTATACTATGTCATTTCGTTCAAAGTTTGACGTGTTTTCAAATTGTGATTTTTTTTGCGAGATTTCGTGAACACATTCTATACATTGTATCTCTTTTACCTATAAATGGCAAAGGTAATATTTGTTTTTGATACTTTGAAATTATTGTTAAATATGGTGATGAGATGCTATACTATGACATTTTGATCGAATTTTTGTCATTTTTTTCAAAAAATTTAATTTTTGCGAGATTTTTCAACAACATGATGTTTTTTTCTAATTGTTGACGTTTTTTCAAAAAGTGAATTTTTGTGAGATTTCGAGATGACATGCAATACTATGATGTTTCAGTCAAATTTTTGAGGTTATTTTTCAGAAATTTACATTTTTGGGAGATCTTGCAACGACATGCCATGAAGTTTTGGTTGAATTTTGACATTTTTTCAGAAAGTGAATTTTTGCGACGACATGCCATACTATGATGTTTCAGTCGAATTTTTGACATTTTATCAAAAAGTGAAATTTTTGTGAGATTTAGCAACGACATGCTATACTATGACGTTTTGATCGAATTTCTAATGTTAGCAAGATTTTCTGGCGACATGCTATACTAAGATATTTTTGCTGAATTTTTGACATTTTGTCAAAAGTTAAATTTTGTAATGACATACTATACTATGACGGTTTGGTCAAATTTTTTGACGTTATTTTGAAAAAGTTAATTTTTGCAAGCTTTTGCGATGACATGCTATACTTTGACGTTTTAGTCAAATTTTTGACATTTTTTTCAAAAAGTGAATTTTTGCAAGATTGGACAAAGACATGGAATACTAAGACGTTTTGGTGGAATTTTTAACATTTTTTTTCCAAAAAGAGAATTTTTGTGAGGTTTTGCATGCTATACCATCACATTCTGGTCGAATTTTTTCAAAAAGTTAATTTTATGAGATTTAGCGACAACATCCTATACTATGAGATTTTGGTGGAATTATTGTCATTTTTTTTACAAATTGCAATTTTTGCAAGATTTTTCAACAGCATGCTGTACTATGATGTTTTGGTAAAATGTTTTACATTTTTTCAAAAAGCTATGTGCAATACTCTCAAATTTACTCAAATTTTTGACATTTTCTTCAAATAGTTAATTTTTTTGCGCCATTTTGGGACAATATGGAATACTATGACGTTTTTGGTAGAATTTTTTTTTGTTTTATCAAAAAGTTAATTTTGCAAGATTTGACAAAGACATGAAATACTAAAACGTTTTGGTGGAACTTTTGAGGTTTTTTTTTCAAAAAGACAATTTTTATGAGATTTAGCGACATTTAATGTTTTTTCATTATTTTGACGTGTTTATGAAAAATATTTTTTTGTAATATTTTGGACAATATACTATACTACGATGTTTTGTCAAATTTGTAATTTCTCAAAAAGTCATATTTCCGCCCAATTTCACGACAATATGCGAGAATAAAATGTTTTTTTGAAAAAGTCAATTTTTTTGCCAATTTTGACATGCTATACTATAATGTTTCAAAGCAATTTTTGACTTTTTGTCAAAAATGAATCTTTTCTACCAATTTTGTGAAGGCCCGCTATTCTCCAAAGTTTCAGTCAAATTTTAGACATTTTTTCAAAAAGTCATATTTTTGCTCAATTCTGTGACAATATGCGGAGGAATTTTTTGCTAGATTTCACGATGACATGCTATACTATGACATTTTGGTTGAATTTTTGACATGTTTTCAAATTGTAAAATTTTTGCGAGATTTTGCTACAACATGCTATACTATGACAATTTTGTCAAATTTTTTGACATTTTTGTGAAAAGTTGAATTTTTGCAAAATTGTGGGCAACATACTATTCTATGATGTTTTTTAAAATTATTTTTTAAACATTTTCATTAAAAATGAAAATTTTGTGAATTTTTCAACAGCATACTATACTATGATGTTTCTTCCTAATTTTTTCACATTTTTGTAAAAAGAAATTTGTGAAATTTTGGATGACATACTATGACCTTTGTGACACTATATTTTTGTGATACTATATGTTTGTGTCTACTTTTTGACATTTTCATTAAAATTAAGTTTTTGTGAACTTTTGGACAACATACTAAGTTTTTTCATGATTTGTGACATTTTCAGGACATTTTTAATTTTTATGAAATTCTTGACAACATACTACTTCATGCTACATTTTTTAATGATTTTTAATGTTGGGGAAGGGCCACAACATATGTTGAATACAAACTCACTTGATTACCAAGAATGTTAGGACCCAGGAGGATCAATTTGGTCACAGGTAAATAGCATGAATAACTATCAACAATAATCATTAAAATTTGGAAATGTTTACAATAGATATTTACTTCAGGGCACCACCTGTCACCAGGGACTAATTACCAATTTGAAATTAAATTTGCAGTTTCAAAAATGATTATAAAAGGTGAAATCAAGCACTGACTGCGTTAAAAACTAGATGGTATTACACATATACACACACAATAATCACAAACAATGACCAAGTGAACGGTAATAGAATGTATTGATACCCAGCAAAACTATCTCAAGACAACATCACCGCATATCAAATAATCATTACCGTTCAAAGTACAACTACACAAACATTAACTACTGACTACCACTCGGCAAAACATATGCAACACAGTGGGTATATGCAGACATATGAGGTAAATGCAGACATATTATTATATCTATATATAGTACATGTAGATATAGATGTGTGTATCCGTGTGTGTGTATCCATGTGTGTGTGTTTATGGGTGAGGGCGCATGTGTGTGTTATCTGTAAGTGTGAGTATGCTCAAATTGGCGCTGAAGCTACATGGATGTTATATCAGTGTGAACTAAAATGGCAATGACCTGACACGGTTGACGTTCACGCACATGCCAAGAGTGAGGTGGAGTTATGTGGTGACGTACTTGCCGACGCTAAGGCAGCATCCACTTGGATATGCATCACCATATTAGAATTAAAACAATCCACTATTCATACAAATCTGCGTATGGATAGTGGGTCCATAGTGGGTCCATACGCAGACCCTTTCCAAAACAAGGAAAGCCAGCAAGGAAAGAAAGAAAGAACCCCAAATAAATCGTTGCAGTTAATAATCACAGGATATCCACCAACAAAGGAGCCAGCACACAGGAGTCTGCCTGGCCCTTTATTGGTCCTTTTACTGGATACCTGAGCTCATCAAATAAATCACAGTAAATGACCAGAACCATGCAATACCACTGTACCACAATGCAAATCATGATCAATACGCTACACAATGATGCACCACAAGTCAAAATATCTAGAACACCAAACTAATCTCTGCCTAGACATAAGCCTCTCACTTTTCGTTGCTCCAATCTGTTGGTGTTTTGAAAGTCCCGCTCTGAGTAACCACAGTGCATCTGTGGCTAAGAGAAAAAAAAGGGATGGGGAGAACAACAGAAATTACACAAAACAAAAAGAGCTAACAAAGACAAAATTACAGAATCCTCACAGTATGCCCCTGCCCTCAATGGCGGCCTACCAAGCTTGTCTGGGTGTCAAACATAAAACTCTCTAATCAGTTCAGGGTCCAGAATAAGATGGTGGTAAATTTAGGCTAACAACAGATGGGTTAATTATGTGATCAATGGTATAAGGATCTATGAATATGGGAGCAAACTTCTTAGACTCATCATGGAGAGGAATATCCTCAGGGGGAAACCAAACATGTTGACTGGGCAGATACTGGGGAGCAGGAGTGTGGTGTCGGTCTGCTAGTTTTTGGTTTCTGGTAGCAGTGCGATTGAGAGCTTCCCGCACCTCCCGCAAGACTAGGTGCGCCCACCGGAGGTGTTCCTGGACTGATGGTAAAGCCACTTGCGTCTCCTGGGTGGGGAAGAACAGTGGTTGAAATCCATCCAGAAATTATGAGAATATTCCACCCAGGGGAGGAACCCAGGGAGGTGGACCAAGAGACCAAATGCTGGCACGGAGAGCCGCCTACAGGTCCTGGTTTGCGCACTCAGTCTGGTCATTAGTCTGGGGATGATAACCAGATGACAGGCTGGCTGACTGAAAGGTATTTAACAGAAGTCAATCTAGTCAAGTTGTAGCAATTGTACAATAGTTCCAAATGATCTGTGATAAAAATTCACAATTCCAAGGACCCATTGGAGTTGCTTCGTTGTTGTAGGGGTAGGCCACTCAACCGCTGCCTGAATTTTAGCAGGATCAGATTGCAGCTGCCCTTTCTCCACCACAAAACAGAAAAACTGAACGGATGTTTCTTGAAATTCACATTTTTCAGTCTGTTCTGTAGGAGACGCTGGAGAACAAGTCTAACATGCTGTATATACTCCATAAGAAAGTGCGAAAAAATCTGAATGTCATTCAATTAAACAAACACAAATCTATCCAACATATCTCAAAGGACATCATTCATAAGATTCTGAAACACCGTTTGTTAGACCAAAAGGCATTACCAAATAATCAAAATGTATTAGGAGTGTGTTGAAGGCTGTTTTCAACTCGTCCCCTTCTTATATCTCGACTAGGTAGTATTTTGTGGTGATTACCTGTGAGCAGTTGAGAGAGAGGAGCAGTTCTGTGAGTAACAGTGGCTAGAAGCCGGCTGTCCAAAGCAAACACCTATTTTCATTGAGGTAATGGTTCAATGGGCAGATTAAATTTTGTGACTGTCTAAACAAACAGCTAAGTAATCAGTTCCTCTAAAGTGGACGTTTTGTCCCGTGCTGCCAATTCATCCTTAATTTTTTCACATAATCCTTCCATAAATACCCCTTGTAAAGCTCTATCATCCCACCTGTTCTCAGCTGCCAAAATACGAAAGTCTGTGTAGTAGTATGGTGAAACAGAAGCTGAACCTTGTCTAACAGAGAATAACCTACTACTGGTCTCGTATCCCTTTAGCGGGTGATCAAAAGCCTGGTGCATCTCTGCCAGAAATGGCAAATAAGAATGATATGCAGGTGAGTTACAGTTAGCAGTAGCTGCCTAGGCTGATAACTTCCCAGTGAGTAAACTGCAAATAAAAGCTATCTTCGATCTGTCGGATGAATAATGTTAAAGGTTGTTGATCGAAAACTAATGAACACTGAAAAAGAGTATCTATCTGGTGTGTTGATGAATGGTTCACAATGAGAGTAAGACTAGGCAGGAGGAACCCTGGAGGCCAAGGTGGTGGCTTGAACCTGCAAGGAGGTTTGGAGCTGGTGAGGCCGGAGTAGAGGCCGGGGTCGATGGAGTAGTCAGCTGGTTGAAGATCTGGGAGACTTGGTCATAGAGTGCGGACAGGCTGGAAGTCGGGTGATTTAGCTTAGCCAAGAGTTCATCAAGCACAGTCGCTTGTTGGCCCAACCTAGCTCCTTGAAAAGACAAAGCTTGTTTCTTTTGTTGCGACTCCATGGGGTCCATAACTAATTCTGTTACATTATTGTAATGGCTGGACCCAAAGCAGGAAAAACTTTGTTCTGTAGCGGTGAAGGCAGAGAGCAGACAGGCTGGTGAACTAGGCAATGGTGACAACAAACAGGACACAAGGCGGGAGCAGAGGAGTACTTACAGTGGCAAACAACAAGGCAGAATCAAGAGACACGGAATTATCTGGCAGAGAAGTGGAGTTCAGACCAATCTTTCATAAAGTGGTTGATTAGGTAATGAAAGACAGGTGTGCCTCGTCAGCTGCCACCGGAGGAGCCAGCCTTAAAAGAGAAGTGAAACAAAAAGAGAGGGAAGAAAAAATTACAGAATCCTCACAGAAACTGTTTCGTAAATGTCAAATTTACATTAATAATTAGATTTTTGTGATTTTTTTGTAGAATTTTGGATGACAATCTACACTGTGACCTTTTTTCATGATTTTTTATTTTTGTGAAAAATGAATTTCCGTGAGATTTTCGACAACATCCTATACGATGCCATTTTCTCACATTTTTGACATGTTCATGAAGAATGGAATTTTTGTGAAACTTTGGATGACGTTTTTTCATGATTTGTAAAATTTTTGTGAATAATGAAATGTTTGTGAAATTTTGGACAACATGCTACATATTATCAAATTTTTGTTCAGCAATACAAGGGTGTTTTTTCATGATTTTTGACATTTTAATGAACTATTTGACAACATACTATACTATGACGCTTTTTCATGATTTTTGACATTTTCGTGAAAAATTAAATGTTTGTGAAATTTTGGACAACGTACTATACAATGACTTTTTTCACGATTTTTTGATGGTTTCGGGTTTTTGGGTTTTGTGAAATTTTGGACAACATATTACACTATGATGTTTTTGTAATTTTTTATGTTTTCGTGAAAGATAAAAGATTTTGTGAGATTTTTGACAACATACTATATGATGACGTTTTTGTCAAATTTTTGAAATTTTCACAAAGAGTGGAATTTTGTGAAATTTTGGATCACATACTACAATACTATTCTGCCATCAGGGAGCTGTGCTAATTTCTTTGACCTACCACATCTTCCATAGGCTCTTCCGCCTGCTTAAGTAGGGGCTCCACTACAGTATGTATGTGTGCGTTTGGGAAGTCTGTGGCAGAGTGGAGGTTGTTGATGTTGCGATGTGTATTACTGTGGCTGGAGAGGCCTGTTTGTTTGTGTGCTTCTCAGGGTCACTGAGCTCTTGGTCACTTGAAACGTTTTACTGTGTGGAAAACACAGTAAAACTACTCCAATTAATAATTAGATCAAATGGCTTAAAATAGCTGGTTATATGAAACTCAACTGTCAGTCTTTTTAAGAATATATAAACATAAATATACAGAAACGTTATGTTTGTCAAACAAATTTAACATTTATATTATATTGTATTATATTATATTATATTATATTATATTATATTATATTATATTATATTATATTATATTATATTATATTATATTATATTGTTACTTATTTCTACTATAGCCTTACCAATATTTCAGCACACACACACACACACTTTGAGAATCTGACAAATGAGGGAGAAAGGTCTTTCAGAGACAGACTTAATGAGCGGGTAAACAGAATGCTAAGAGAATAAGAGTTGTGTGTGTTTGAAAGCCCTGACCGACACTGTGATTTATGAGCTGAGATCACATTCTATCTCCAACTGACTTCTACACTTTGTCACCTGTGATAAACGAGCAGGTCAGACACTTTCACCCCTGAATGAGCTGAATCTCCCTCACAAAAACACACATTGTCACTCATTTACATTTACATACAGTACAGACACACACCCATGCAAAGAGCGGTCTCCTCAACCAATAAACACACTTTCGCACACACAGCTCACTCATTACCCAGAACTCTCGGAGCCAACGTCCACTGACAGGCACTCACCCAGACTTCTCTCTGACACGTCACCTAGGGTCAAAGGCCAACTCAGTAGTGTGAAGAGTGGGAGGGGGTGTGAGGGCCCCGTGGTGCAGTTGGGGGAATCAGACAGAGGAGAGTAGTCATATTCCTTTTGGTTCCTTGTGGAGCAAAGGGCCAGGGGGCCTGAGAGGGGGCACATTGTTGAGGAATACCTGTGATAATGATGTTATTTGGGCACTCGCAGGGCCTGCTCGGCAGCTGTTGACAGTAATGATGTAGTGTGTTTTGTGTGTGTGTGTGTGTGTCCGTGCGTGTGTGTGTAATTAATTATTCTCACAGTTCTCCTACATACCAGCTGCTGACTGAGGCAGGAAGTGGATGATTGATGGGAATTATTGATACCTTTTTCCCTCAAACACACATATGCACGTAGCAGAACCATGCAGCTCAGGGTTGCTGAATTCTTGATCAGGTTTTTAGTTTGTTGCTTTTTCTCCACCTCATCACAAATGGACTCATCAGTCATTGGTGAAAGAATGTCAATACTCCTCTGTGCTTTAAGTTACCATCTCCCATATGCTGTATATTTTACCCATAGTCACTCAATCCTGCATCTTAATGAAACAAGATTGTTTAATATTCTCAACTATAAAATAATGGCAAGGAACAATAGGTAATGGATTGATTAGGATATGTAGTGCCAGTAGGTACACCGTTGTTAACAACTGAGAAAGATTAAGGGTGTCTTGTTGGATTGGAAAGATTGTAAAAGGGATTCCAAACATATTTTGATGTATTTCTATTAGCAATAACAAGTTACTGGCTCAAAAATGTTAGGATGACATTAAAAAATGCAAATAATATTTTACAAATAACATTTTAAAACATTTATCAAGCACAAATACCATCTCCTGTAATAATGTTATCATGCAATGTCAATGTATTGCATGACTAGGAAGACACTTCAACTGCCAAAGCAATGTATTTGGTAAACTCTTTTTTGCATTATTAATTATGTAATAGAAACATTGCATCATGCTTTTCACGTTAAGGTTTGACTTTAATTTGCAATTATACTTCTTTAAGAATAATAAGAAAAAGCATGACACCAACATCAGACAGACGAAATCATCAGTTACCTTTGCTAACCAGTGACAGTTAGCAAGACACAGTATCTTCAAAGATGTTCATTACTGAATGTCCCACATTGGTAGTGGTGGCTGATAGGCCAGAGAAGTGATCTTGGGACTGAGAGGTTGGCAGTTCAAAGATTTGAGGTGAAGCACCACCATCCCAGAGCTGGGGAACATTTAGGCACCGGTCCAAATCCTCAGATCGGTGAAGCGGCATCAACCCGGGTTGGCAGGAGATCAGGGTGAAGGAAATCTAGTCTATCAGCAAGATTACACGAATGTAAAGAGGAAGGTAGAAGAAGTGAAAAGATAGAATGGGAAGCACAGTGATGAGCAGAGTGACACACACTGGTACTGAAAGAGCAAAAGGAAAAGCAATAGTGAAAAAGGAAAAAAGAAACAGGAAAAGATTACACATGGCTCTGCATTAATTCTCATGCTCCTCAGCATGTGTTCAGTGTGTGTGTGTGTTCCTGTATTTACAGTAAAACAGTCCTGAAACATGTGGCTGCTATTATCACCAAAATCCAGTCAGTGTGAAGGAGCCACCGCCTTTTGTGAGAGCCTGTTAGCGCAGGACCCACCTTAGCTATGCGAGAGGTGTGTTTGAACTCAGTGCTGTTTATAGCACAACACTAAACACGTACTTAACCACAATGGAAATGAAGCAAGAGACGGGAGAGGCTGATATTACAAAGTAAAAAAAATAAAAATAAAGGCGGGCAGAGAGAAGTGAGGTAAGCGAGTAAATGTTAAAGATCAAGAGAAATGGAGGTAGAAATTGATTCAAGAAATCATTTTGTGCAAAACACTACCTGCGATTTATTCAAACACTCTGCTCTCTGCTAACAGGTCACAAAGATCAATCTCTGGCAGCCAGGTAGGCCTGAAGAATTTTAATCAAAGTGATGATTCAAA
The DNA here is from genome assembly GCA_016785345.1 of Trinectes maculatus. Taxonomy (NCBI): domain Eukaryota; kingdom Metazoa; phylum Chordata; class Actinopteri; order Pleuronectiformes; family Achiridae; genus Trinectes; species Trinectes maculatus. Next base: position 387,530 of record JAFBJQ010000105.1, read on the forward strand.
GTGATGCGATGCAAGGGAAGAGTTGGCAGAATCCCACAGCTCACAACTTCAACCTGTCCAGCTTTTAATGTCCCACAGACAGACTGAAGGAGGAACATGTCTGTTTTTAGTTTCCGAGGAGGTTCACCAAACTCAACACGAAATCTGAAACAGAGGTGATTCAAGTGCCAACTGTTTAAGTATCCACCATATAATTCACATAGGAAAGGCTGCGTAATGTAGTTTTTCAAAAGGTTTGAAAAAGATAGTGTGGACCAATAATTTCACCGTGAGAAACTTCAAATGTTCTAACTTTCAAATGTTCTTTGATGAACTTTTGACAGTCAGTGATATGTAACAAACAGAGACACTGGCTATAAGGAACTAAAACTTCTGTAAGACACATGCTGTTTTCTGTACAGTTCTTCCTTTCGAAGGTCACGCCGAGTTGTTGCATCTGCCCCAGCTTGCGTCAGAGTGAATGGTTAAATACTTTACCATTAAACATAATCCAGAGATCTTACATGATGAGGTTTGGATATGAAATGTAGAGTCAACATGCACACCAGCAGATCATGTAGAAAATCCCATTTCTCCTGACCTGCATATCTTTGGACTGTTGAGGGGAAACTGGAGCACCCAGAAAAAAACCACAGTGTACACTAGGAGGACACAAACCCAGCTGCGTTCACTTTAAAACAAACACCGTCTTGCTGTGAAGTGACACATTGGGTTAAAGTAAAACACCTTTTAATTTAAAGGAACAATGTTTCATATGCAATGATAAAACCTCCATGAACCAAATGTCTCCCAGATACTGTAAATTATATATTGGATTTTTTTAACTAGCCAGCGTACAGGAAAATACAAATTGCATTTGGAGACCACATGTAAAACAAGTTTAAGATTCAGGTCATAAAGTAACACCCACTTCACTCACAGGCTTCAGTAGCTGCAGTGCATCTACAGCTTCAGTGCACTGTCTGTGTCTTGCATATATACTGTTGACAGCCAGTTGGTAAAATCCGACATCAAACAGTGAGGCCTGATGTTCGTCTGCTACATCTGTCTCAGTGCTGCTCACTGTTTATTGTTTCATCTCGACTTTATTTATCGCCAGCTTAATTATTTCTATGTTTGATCTCCGGAGGGATGTCGGAGGCAACCATTTTTCTGATGTATCGCACAGTTGCACACCCCAAGTCCAGTGTGCCTGCACCCACTGCCACACACACACACACACACACAAACAGAGTGTGTGTGTGTATGAGAGAGAGAGAGAGCACACACAGTGGTCTCTTGTTCACTTGCAGTGCAGGTGACATAGACCTCAACCAAAAGATGGATGACTGTCTGACTGCGACATCTTAAACCTGTTACCTCTGAGTGGATGTTTATTTGAATTCTCCTCCCAGCTGTATCACGTACAGGGGGGGAATACTCTTGAACTGCAGCAGCAGGAGTGTAAATATTATTGGGAAAGCCACTGAGACATGAAATGTAGCTTTAATTACAACACTGATATATCAAGGTCTGTCCCTCCGCGCATGTGGAGAGAACCTGACCCTTCCTTTTTCTGCCCATGATTTCTTGTTTGATTTGGTGTACACACTCATTAAACAAATGTATATACTGTATTATGTATGATACAATATGTTTGTATAAGAGCAAGATATATGGCAAAGGCTAAATGGGGGCTCGGGGCTGACTGCAAGGCAAGGCTGTGATTGCGCAACTAGACAAGATATCAAAGAACAGTGAAGTTGTGTAACGCCATGAAATGATTTGTGAATTTTGCTCATGCTAATGCTTTCCTTATATTACGTGGATGTTTAAGCTTGTATTCGTAAAAAAAAATAAGTAAAGTTATGGTAGAAAGTGGCACAGGAAACCGTTATTCACCCTTTTTACATGGCGGAGAGACTGATAAATTATTTCTGATAGATGAAATTGATTGAAACAATTTTGAGTAATAATTACCCTTCGTACTGAAGTTATGCTGGGACAATATGAGTGATGTCGGCAGTGATTTCAGCCACAAAATGACTTATGTGGCTTCAAATATGTATGATTGAAATGTATTTTTATTTTCTATATGAAATTCAAGGAAGTATTATCATAAGGCCTGTGAAACATTAGGCATGCTGTGAGAAACTTTTATCATGAAATATTCATGACTAAATAAGAACATGAAAAAAAATCCTTCTTTATTAAGACATCCAAATACTCAGCTCATCTGCTTCTTATTGTTGGTGTGGTTGTGGTGAATCTGATTTAATTGGCTGTGTCTGTATGTTAACTGTCTGCTTTCAATTCAAATACTGCTAAACGCAGACTGGTGTTTGTGCATGGACACGCACGACATGGGTGTTTTGTGGTCAAACGCCATCCTCCTCAAACCAGTGGGTGAATAGAGAGAAAACAACACGCAGGAAATTAGAAGGGAAATAACCAAAAATGTTGGTTCAACTCGCAGCTATAAGTGCAACTTAGTGAAAAATTGTGTGTTTTGGTCATAAAATGTTTTAAATGTTTGTGGATGTATGTATGTAATTATACATTATTATTGTTATTGTTATTATATATATATTTTATTTTCATTTACCATTTAACCTTTCTGGTGCTGCAAAGGTTACTGAAACTGTTTGTGTGCACTTTTGTTTCCCAAATACAAATGAGATTTTTGATGATATTTTGTGACAACACAATAGAAAAAGTATTTATTTTAGGAAACACAGCATTTTGTGCACACAGCATATCACGGGTCAGCAGTGAGGAATCAGGGAGCTTTCATGTGATGTCTTTTAAAAGTAGTTTAAAAGTACAGGTGGTTGCAACAACTCTCCTGTCTTCCTGACCTTAAATAAGCTGGTCTCCAAATGTGAAACAACCTGTCTATCATTTGCGATTCCCACAACAAGATAATAAAAAGTCATGGAGTAAAGTTGTGTGTTGGATATTCCTATAGTGGTCATGCCTTTTTAATAATTTAATAAGACCTAAACCAAATGGATGATCTGCAATAAAGATTATATTGTCTTCCCCACGATCATGCTCGTAACTAAATACATTGCACCGGTGGAATTTAAGACTTGGCCTGGGTCAAGTTGGGCCAGGCCAGGATATGCCTGCTCCATGGCTCAAAGAACTGACAAGTTCTCAAACACAGATGACAGAACCTCACGATACTTCACAGAGGAGGTCTGATTGTGTTTTGGAGAGTTCAGGTAGGGCACAATTTTAAAAAGCCATAACACATTAAGTACTGCACATCTGATCCTCTGGCCTTTGTATAAGGACGCTTTCCTTTGGGTGCTAACAGGATGAGTCATTGCACACTACAAAGACATGCCAGTCAAATGAATTTGGAATGTGTTCTTTATTATAGCACGAAAATAGGAGAGAAAAAAGAAACCTATGAGAAAATTATGCAGTTCTTAATTGTAATTATGATAATCTGAAATGTTTACATTTTAAAAATCTGAAAAATATTGTTTTAATAATTCCATTTTAAAATGGGATTGGGGGTTGTTTAAAGTTTAAATGTCAGGCATGATCTCTCTCATGGAAACTGGGATTTTACTGGAGCAGCTCAACAACATGTAGAGAAACACGGAAGGTTAATTACTGTTAAATCCTGGTGGTGTGTCAGTCAGAGTTAAATAATTAAACACGGCATCCACATGCGTTGGCTTTGCACAGAATAAGGAGGATTTTGGAGAGATATGAGTGTGTGTCTGCCAATGAATTGCAATAACAAGGCAAATACACAAGAGAACATAATCCACTGACTAAGTGGTTCATGCTTTTGCAGTCGGTATTAATCACAGTCATAGTTTTTATTTTTCCTCAGGCCATTGTGTGTCCGTGCTTTAACACTGTGGGTTATAGGTCTGTTGTACTAGGATTTGTAAGAATGGCATGTAGCGGTAGCGGTTTCCATAACTAAACCCCACAATTACAGCGCTGAGGATAATCTTATCTCCAAGCAAAATATGGCTGAGATTGAATTTCTTCAGAAACACTGTTGTCTTTATTATGTAGGACAGCTGATTCCCAGTCCCTGTGTGATCCTGACACATTGTTTATTTACATACAATAAATACATGTGCTTTAAATATTGCATATGTACATGTACATGTAGCCTCCCAGTCTATCAATTACACTTTACTTAATCTGTCAAAATGCAAAACAAAATCAATCATAGTATTTAACAACAAAAACTGTGGAGCACATGCAGCTTAACTGCCCATTCAGATTATTTGTATGGGCAGAGAGTTTGTTCTTGTTTCCCCAGCGGGCATCCTTTGGCTTAGAAAAACACAACTGCATGCTTCTAACACAATGGGTAATGCTGACGTAGGAACACAAAACAGGACATAAAACAGGAGAGTCCGTGAAAAAAATTCATGAGCCACAAGATGGATGTTTCCATTTAAGTTCAATTAGACTTGATTCCAGTGAGATCTGTATAAATAGTGACAAAAAATCAGTATCTGAAAAAGAACTGTAATATTTACTATCCAGTATATCCCAGATTTATCAAATTAGGCAAAGGACATATTAAGTTCACTTCCAATGAATTAGTGTAAATTCCCACCAGCCAAAATTCACTTTTAGTGTCCTGTACTGTGTAATTCATATTCCCTCTGACTAAACATGAACATTAACTTTACCAGGATCGAAGTCTGAATGGTCCATATTTGGATCAGACGAATAAATCACATTCGGTTTTACCAATGTGACAAGTGAATGTGAGGTTCATTCCACTGATTTGGACCAGCCTGACCATGGGCTTTTCTGAGAGCAAATGTCAAATTGTAGTCAAGTCTATTGTCCTGAGATTTTTCTACCAATAACATGGTCCCACAGTGGTGTACAAAGCAGATAAACAGTCACATAGCTGGGAAGCCACCGCGACTGTTTTCTATAACTCATAACGTAGTTGGGATCCCATTACAAAACAGATGGATTGAGAAACAGGGAAAGAAGGGAAGTGAGGGGGGAAGAACAATCAGAGAAAGGGGGTTTAGACAAAGATTTAGAAACCGGATCTGGGCATTCGGAGGATTGTCTTGATTAGGATATGTCTAAATAAGCTGTAATGTCTGATGACTTTTGCAGTGGAGGGTGACATACTTCATTATACAGTCCACATCTGTGACTAAACAGATTTTTGTCACAATATCTGATAAATAAATGTACCCAACAAAAAGCCAGTTTCTTAAAGATGAAATACACAAATTAGATGGCAGTGTCCCCAGTTACACACACATATTCTGTACTAAGTGCATGTACGTACAACCCCCAACATGACTGATAGTACAATCAGTTGTGCTCGTTGCACTGTGATATTTTACTCAGGCAAAGTTGTGTTTAGAGCTAAATAACTGTGTCAGCTTACAATGACAATGATGATGTTTAGCAGGTAATATTTTGCAACACCTAGTTGCTTGAATGTCATTAATGTAGCAACAAGACATTTGACGTGGTGATGGCACCGTAAGAAAACCATTAGGTGATCACCATAATGATCTCAAGTCATCCTGAGTGGCATGACTGTGCCAGATGCCAAACCATCCAATAGTTCTGTGATGGATTGCTCGGGAACCACTGCTAGCTGCACTAAATTTCATGCCAACAAAAACAGTAGTTGGTGGAGCCACACAACATGGCAAAGGAGATACACAATGCGGAGCATCTTAAAATGTGCTTTCTTCTAGTGCAGTGACAGGAGCGTGATCCCTCACTGGCTGCCCACCAGAAAACCCTGCCAGTTATGTTCAGTTGGGTTTGTGGGCAAGATGAAAGGGTTGAACTGGGAAATTGAAACCTGGCCCCTGCAATGAGGAGCAAGTTCTCTTCCCTGTGCACTAAATATGTTTCCTTGATTTGTTGATGTACAGCACTGTGTGACAGATGTTTCCTCAGTTACTGGATCAAACTTGAGTTAACCACATTTTCATTCCCTAAGATCCAGAGGATGTTCTTCAGAAACACAGCAGTAAAACCTGCTTTTTGTTTCTGAAGGTCATCTCATCCTGGTATTCACAGATATCGTTCGTGTTAGAATTTGGGCCAGTGTTCAAGACTGTGAGGCATTCTTGCCGGTATCGCAAAACATTCTTTCATCTTCACCAACAGTCCCCCCACACCCATTCCCGCCAGTCTCAAAGCACCCACCTCTGTCATTGACCTCCACTCTCCATGGTGGATGCACAGCTAAAGAGCCCGGGAGGCCGGGGTCACTGCACCTGACAGGCAGCCATCACTGATCTGTCTGTTGGCTAGACACATCGACAGGGATTTAGTTACTGTCAGCAGGGTACTTCTAATGACACCACACAAACACGTACACACACACACACACACACACACACACAGAGTCGTTTCTGGGTATGAATAGGTGCATACATGCAGTCTCCATTTCTTCCTCCTTCTGTCTCTGAGGCAGAAGCTCAGATTTAGGTTGACTCAAATTTTCATAAGCCCCACACACACACGCGCGCGCATAAGGCGACGTGAGGACATGAGTAAGAAGGTCTAAGGTTTGATCCTAATTTCTCCATGAACAGATGTTACCTGCTACCAATTAGTGGCTCCTGTCATTGCTGCTGAAACAGATGCACTGGCCTCGCTCTAACACTATTTCCATTCTGACCTTTTCTCAGTGGCTGGATTTGTAGGGGAGTTGTATTGTTGCCGTGTTCTCCTCTGGGCAGAGGCTGGATGTGCTTGTTACATCAAGACTGTTGACAGTCTAACGATCCAACTTGCTACGAGGCATAACTCGAGATAAATTGCAAATTCAGACAAGTGGAAGTTAATGGAATTTCCTGCCTCTCAAGTGTTCCTGCCCGCAGAGCTGCAGATTTGACATGTAATACTTTTGATTTTATGGAAATTATGACTGTGTCAGATTTATATATAAAGTATGCACTGACAATTGCTGATTTCATTGATGTTGCAATACACAGTAGCTTGGTTTGTTCATGTTCATAAGTTAAATGGCGTACTGTTTTAATGTTTCGAATGTTCCTGAGAACATAAAAAATATTTCATTTGTTCATATTCCTGGTTCAACTGTTTTGTCATTCATCAACTTTCGCTAAACAATAAATATTTCAAAATGTTTAAAAGACGCTTGCTTACAAATGTGAATATCATTTTCATAACACTGGCTGCTGCTCTCTCCCTTTGAGTACCCCCCAAGCCCCACCCCTCCCACCCCCCTCTCTGGTAACCCTATACCTGTGAATCATCAGGTGATAAATGATCATTTCTTTCCTGCAGAGTATGGGTGGCTTCGTCTGACCCTGTAGCTCGACCTCACTCTCACAGACAGATGGACAGACAGACAGCAGAACAACAAACTGCCATTATTTCGAACAGGATCTGCAAAGCTTCCAGCTTTCTCCTCTAAACACCAGGCGTCTCGGTCACATGAGAGTGTTCAAAGAGGTGTGTTCGTCAGACAAGTGAAGACCAAAGATCAAAGTCAAGATTTTTGAACTTCGTCTAGAGGCCTTGACTTCAGGGTTTTATGGAGACATATTCCATACTGTGCCTTACAGAATACCATTAACTGTTAGACCTGTTAGACATTGTACATTAAGAAACAATAGGAAATTAATAATTATTCAAAAAAATGCATTTGTAATTTCTAATTACAGTAAACATGTTTGTCATCACAGTTATGACCTTCGTTAGGTACAAAAAGTTTCAATACTTTAGTACAAGCAAGTCTTCACAAATAAAAGCGGGCTTGAATTTTGAAGACACAGATTCATGTATTTTATTGTCATTAAAAATAAGTAGAATACAGCAATTGATCCTCTGTAGGGCAATGGAAATCATTTTCTTTTTTTTTTCTTTCTTTTTTTTTTTTTGCAGTCTGTTGCTGATTTCCAGCATCTCCCATTTGGTTACTGTGGAGTGTGTTACTTCCTTGGTGCATGCTCCTCTTGTATATGTACTCTATCGGTATAATTAGATTCAACTGAGGCATGCAATCCCCGGGAAAAGCTATATGCGTGCACAACTATATCAGGGCTTTTCATCTGGCGTTTCAACACAGCACAGGTTTTCGTCGAGAAAAAACAAGCAAAGCAGACTCAAATGTTGAAATGATGTCAATATATTGTAAATACACTCAAATTTACATCAAGATAAACCTGACGTGCCCCATTGAGTGTAACAGCCCTTGATCAAAGTTGAAAGTTTTAATTAAGAGTGACACATAGATGGATTAGTCTACAATAGAGATGGAAAATTTGAGATTGCCTTCATCTCGGCTAAACAACATCAAAGTCATTGTGCAACCCATAACTGGATACATTTTGGATTTCTTTTTTGTATTAACTATCAGAATAAATAGGAAAAAAGGAGGAAACCAGTTTTAAGTTCTCTTACACTGCACCTGTGAGATGCCTCAGTATGACGTCTGCCCTTCAGTATGCCTGTCACACACACAGCTCACGGGTGGCACAGCCGTGGGAAGCAAGGGTTCCTGGTCCGACATGCATTCCTTTCCCTGAGTGTGCACATGAACCCACACCTAGACAAAGATACACACACAGACACACTCCCCCAGCCGGCCTGCCTGGGCTGGATGACCCCCTAAACAGCTCCAATTACCAGGCACTGACAGACAGACAGATTAGGTCTGAACAAGGGTTCCGAGGTCTGCACAGACAGACAGACAGTCAAATAAAGATACGGATAAAAAAAGCAATATGGCCGCCCCAGACGACCACAGATACGTGGTGAAGGATGCACACAGAAGAACTGGAGTTTGGATTCACAAGGGGATTCTGTCATTGATCACAGTGAGTAAGTTTACGTTGAAACCCTCATCAGACAAAACCAAGGTGGAGATTAGTTTGCTCTTTCACCATGACTGAGGTTCCCATGTGCCTCTCTCCAGCTCCCTTTTTCCACACAAACACACACACACTTAGTAATGTCATTTTTTTCCTTCAGGGCAGCCACCCTCACCCTGCAGCCACCTTTATCCATGACCTAAAGGAGATGATAACACAACCTCTGTGAGTCTGAAGGCTAAAATCTAACAGACACATGGACGCACTCCCTCTCTGTGTCACTCAGAGTTCACACACTTCCTGACCAACAGCACAAATAAATCACTTTTCTTATATGAAAGATTTTCAACTGAAATAAGTGGAAGAAAAAGGGAGGGACGTAAAAATATATTCACAGGGTTGATGCCAGCCCTTTGGGACAAGTTGGGTATTTTCAGGGACCAACCGATAGCAACGGCCGACCACATCGACAGCAAAAAGGCGCTTTGGATGATTCATTATTCGGAGAGTTTGGATGTTTTTCTTTGTTTTGGCATGTTTGGTCACAAGAGTTTTTGCTCTTTTTTCAAGACTTGGAAAAAAACGCTGCCCTTAGTGGGTTTTTTTTTCCCAATTAAACCAACGTTTACGTAGCAGTGGACGAGGTGATGACAGAGCGCACTATGTGTTTAGACATGGGGGTGGGAGAGAGACTATCCTCCTCATAAGGATTTTGGGGGGCAAGAATAAAACAGTGAGTTTATTGTTTGGAGAGCTTTACATGATACAGCTGATCCGCTTTGTCCCAACCCAACCACTAACCTGCTCTGTTATATATACACACACTCTCGGCCCTCACAGGGCTGAAACTGATCTCTGCAACTCATAATAAACATTAAATCATTTTGTCCCCAGCTACAGGTCATGCTCACAACAACAGCAGCAGAAATGACAAGTGTGAAACTTCTGTTCCTAATACATCTCATGTGTGCATATATGTTTCTCTCACTGCTGCCTTTTTTTTGTCATTTGTATGGCTGTGATATTGAATGTTTTGTATTTTGTGCTTTGATTTTTTTTTTCCTCTTTTGTGTAAACTGATACCAGGGACTGAATTGTAGGCCTTATGTGGTGCTCAACGTTTTAAAGAACAAGTCAAAGCTTAGATTGGGTTACTGCAACTTTCTTCAACAACATGAACATATATGATGGTGTATCATTTTTTGCAGTATCCAATCTTGGAAAACTTTCTATCTAAGTCTGTCAGCAGCACTCAGCCTAAAGGCCACTCCGAATCAAATATAGCTTCAGTGACTACATGAGCATGGATACTTCACTTTTCAACAAATGTCACTCAAACAAGGAGACAAACGCGGGTGCTGTGGAGTGAGACATATTGGGTTGTGGATATTTATGTATATTTGAGTGAATATGAATAAATTATTCACCCTCAAATTAATGAAAGCACATTGTGGGTTAATTGTCTGTTTTCACTACAAGACAGAAAAAGCTTTACTTGTTATACAACCAGCTAGTATTGATGGTGTGGTGAGTTCATTGTTCATTGGTATGGGTCATCTCCTGGAATGACCTGGGATCATAGAACCAGACGATTGCCAGCATTTTTCAATATGTGTCTTTTTGACGGTTTTGGGGCAGATACCTGAAATTATGAAATTATTATAGACAATTGAAAAGCAGTGCACAATCAATTTGAGGTGTTTTCGAGATTGTCTGGCCAAAAGGGTCTGGCTCAGCAAAGAATCTGATTAGAACCATATTCTCTCTGCTACAAGAGAGACAAACAAGGGAATGAGAACATGAGGATGGGAGAACTGAAGGGGCCTGAGAGGACAAGAGGGTCGATGAATAAAAGAAAGACAAACAAGAACAAATAGCAGGAGAAAGAGATAACTGAGTTCGTGCAACTGTCGAAGAGCCGCTTCATCAAGTTCAACTCTCCAAGCAGCTCATGGTATCCAGATGATATCATCCTCACTGTGTTCAGCTCACTGTTGTATTAATCAGCCAAGAGACTCACAGAAAATGTGTTGCTTTTGAGAAAAACTAAAATCTAACGTCAGTATTTGGATTTTACCTTTATTTTATTATATTAATGTATTGACAGATTGATAAATGGTTTATCCTCTAATCCTCTTGATAGTTGCTGGAAAATCATTCTATCATCCATCATTGTCTAAAGCGCCACTCATCAGTCATCAGTACACAATGATAATAGGGGTGTTTGGTTTTTTTTGTTTGCTGTCTGAAGTCCACTTGAGTTTCCATCTGGTTTTATTGTCTTCCATGTCAGTGAAGCAAATAGTTTCCTTCCCAACATTCCTGCCTTGTTAGTGGCCTACACTGTTCATGTCATCCGGGAGCCTTTATCTCAGAGACAGAGGCAGAGAAAGGCCCCTTAAAGTTAATTCTAATTGTGGTGCGGCTGTTGTTTTTAAGGCACCAGCATGGAGATTCTTGGTATCAAAAAAAATACTTATTTCCTTTTGTTCAGCATGTTTTAGCTTAACGTGGTTTATGTTTAACGCTAAGCAATGGAAATCCGCAGTATTATGGTCACTGTGACTGTCACTGCTGGCTTCATTGCACTGATGCCGAGGGTTTTTTTTGTTGCTCTACTTTCTGTGATGTAATCGTCAGTTGCTGTGCTAAGGTGTAACTCAAACTTTTCTCAACAGGGCTTGGGATATCTCTATTAAATCTAATTTTCTTCTGACTCGATGAATAACTTTTAAATGCCTCGGGAGAAGAAACGGTATTTGAGGACAAGGCGCTAAAGTGGTAAACAGTAACTGATTGAAATCAATCCTAAGCTTACAACATGCATTTGCTGGGGTGTGTGACTACATCCCTCCTTGTATGGACTATCACCCAGGCTTTGCCCCGACGATGGCTAAAATCACAGTCTCACAGTCTCGCAGTATCATAGTTTAAAGTGGGACAACCCTCAAACAATAGTGATTGGTGCGGTTTTATTGATGTTTTTATTTTTAGTTTTCCATTTATAATGCAGTGGTAAAATCAATAAGAAAACCCCAAATAGTTGGAAAACATTTGGCAGGACCTGCAGGAACGTAAATGACACATGATTTGTTGTAAATGGACTAAATCATAAAAAGACCAATGAAATAATTTAATTTCATTATGTCTGTCAGTGGCAAAATAAAACATCAGTTACTGCTTCCAAGTTCCAACAAACCAAAACAATTTCAGTGTTTTATCCTTGAGTGATGGAATTGCTTTCAAGACAGATTTTCCCTCAACTGCTTACTAAGTACAAGTTGACCTGCTGTGGTACAAGTCTTTGTAAATAATTATTTTTCTATGGTTGATGATTCAGCTATTTCTGCCAGCGTGTGACTAAAACATCAAACATTACTGTCATCACCACCTCTGTCTATGTTGTGTTACCGTAACTGTTTGCCGATTGGAGCTATTTCAGTCCCACGGTAAAGTGAAAATGCTTCTAGCACCACCATCAAACACTATCAGTTTTCATTATGCAATATACTATTTAATCCAAAATGTTTTCAAATGCTAGAAATTAGAATTGCGTTCTTACATGAGACTTTGCAATCTGAAAATCATCAACCATACAAATTGTAGCAGGAATGTAGACATATAACCTTTGGTTGATATTATTAGGCATTTATTTAATCAGTAAAAAGGCTTATGTGTACTCATCCGACTACGTTTTTTTTTATTCAGTGACCTTAGTAACTTGAAACTTGAAGATTAAATAATTGAGCATGAGCACAAAATGTTTTGCAGACATGCAGAAACTATTATGTTCTACCACTCCACCATTAAACACATATGGTGAGATAGAGAATAGTTGGCTTAAGTAAAATTAACGCAAATGATGATCCTCCCCCATCATGATCTTGAATAGGAAGAGAGAAATTTTAGTGCCATAAAATTTAAATAACTCGTTGTTGCCAGGTGACGTAAAAAGAAATATGTTAAACAGATGCCTTCTGATGTTCAATGCAAGATATGACAATTATTACACTTTAAAGTGTAATAATTTAAAACTGATATCATGGCTTGAAGCTGACAGGATAAATGCAGAGCACTTTTAATCACTAATGAATTTCACAATGAAACACTTTTACTATGGTTTGCTATTCCCAAATTGCAGCGTCTTAATTTAGTTTCAGCTACATTGCAGATATGTCATACAGGTCAACGAGATATAAATACAGTCTACACCGATGGTGTGCTGTACAACCCTTCCCTGCTTTGTCCCATCAATTTGTTTTTCTAATGTTTGGTTCTCTTCTTTCTTCTGTAAACGAAAACGAAAGCGATACACACAGTCCTCAGTGGCTGATGGGGCTACGCAATGGCCTGCTGTATGTTTGTCTTATCGGGGGAAAGAGAAACACCGTGTTTACAGTGGAGCTGCACTTAGTCAGAGAGCTTAATTGAAGGTGAGTGTTGGTATCTGGGCTTGGCAAAAAGAATGTGCATGGCCCCAAAGACTCATGGGATATCACACCCACTCCTTCGGGTTGGTTCGAGCTGCTTTGCATGTCTTAAACAAACCACCACATCTGTTTTTACTTGGTGTTTAGTTTGTGGATTAAAAAGAGAATAATAGTGGTTTCATTCTCGTGTATCCGCCGCAATACAACAGGAGAGGTTAGTTGTAGTAGCTGGTATTAGCTGTGAGAAACAAGTGGTAAAGGAGAGAGACTGGAATGAGGAGTGTTTTTTTTCTCTCATGAGAGGAGAAATAAAACACACACACACACACACACACACACACCACACACACACACACACACACACACATATGCTCTAAACATGTACAGATAGGATTTCCCTGAAAGTAGAAACATCAAGACATCTCTGCCTTCTTCAACACGACTGGAACACATTGAGGTTTACACATCACATCTGGACACTCAAGATATTCAAGGGGAATTTCTCTTCATGCTTTCTATTTAATGGCCAGCAATTGGATTGTTTATCAAAACCAGTACACTTCTCGCCAGCGTACCTGGGGACTGTTGGACAGTGGATTTAAAGATCAGATATACAAGGGGTCCTCGAGTTACATCGGTCGCGAATTACGTTGTTTTCGGGGTTACGACACATCTCCCGTGAACTTCCTTGTTTCGGCTTAAGCGGTTTGCCCCGTAAATACGTACAGACTTCACACAGGAAGTAGTTGGTGAGCGCTCTCTCTGTCTCTCAGCGCGCCTGCCGGCTCTACAACACCTCCACAGCTGTGTTTACTTATGTGAAATGGCCGGCCGGCCGGCCGGCGGGGTGGGGGCGGGGGGCAGCCGGTAAGGAGACGCACACGGACACAGATACGTTCGGGATCGTGGCAATACCGTAGGTTTATTCACAACACAGGGTCTACACGGTTGATATCAGAAATCTAAAGGAAATTCTCATTACACTCGTGATCTCAACCCCTACGGTGTGTCAAGGGGGACAAAAAAGGCAATTCACCGTAATAAACTCTTATGGTCCGACTTACGTCGAAATTCGGTTTCGACACATTCTCAGGAACGGATCTCCGACGTAACTTGAGGACCCCCTGTATTGTATCACTGAGAACTCTTATCTTTAATCCATTGATTACTGCAGTATGAACACCTTTTAAAACCAGACCTTTTTCATGCACTCAGACTTTTCACGCAAGCCTGCTAGGTGCATAAAAAGAGAGAAATAGTTTTTCTCATCTTTTCCATCGACACCTCACTGCTGCTTCATAGATTTATAGCTCTCCATCAAAACGCTACTCAAACAAGTGCACATAGTTGGTAGGCTGCTTTTCATCTCTCTCTCTCCGAGCACACACTTTCTGCCTGTTAATCAGTATTCAGATATGTTTTGAATTTAAAATGGCAGTAGAGCTCACACACTGGCATCGCAATGATCATGGCCACACGTTGACATCCAAGAAATACCTCTCCCCATATCTGAAACTTATTTTAAAAACTGGCTAAATGTTGCTTAGAGTTACAGTATTTGGCAAAGTTAAAGCAGCACTGCCTCATGCTAAAATATTCCTGGAAATGACTTATGTATATGAAATGTGCGTAAATTGGGGTAAAGGTTACAGTTTTTTCCAATTGTTTAAAAGACAGACACATATTTTAGGAATTATTTTTAAAATGCCTTTAAGAATCAGATAAAAGCTTATAACGGAATAGATAGCCATGTTAAACTGGATGCAGACATTCACTAACCTACACTAAACCAGCCTTTCAAATAACCCCCTTAGATTTAAGGTATTCATATATGGTGTACCTCAGTAAATGGTTTATGATTTTGTTTCCTTCATGATCCACAGAAATGCATACTACACACCACATGGCTTGCTGCTCTTTAACTGACTGTCAGCTGGTTTGTTGATCCATCACTGAGCTTTCATCTTGGAGGGAGAAAAGGTGGAGCGGGTGGAGCATGTGGCTCTCACTCCCAGCTGGTGCTGTTTGCATTTAGTGGACAGTAATTGCACACACATGTACCCATGTACGCACATACAAATATTATGGTTGGCATGTAAAAGGTTAGCTAAAAATAGCAATCTTGACATGGGACATGATTACGATGAATACGTGTTGAAAACGATGCCTGATATACAGTATCTATATAATAGCCATTTTGTAGCGCATGCACACAAAATGTTATTTAGGAGAAAGCTTCTTTGTATGCAGTTATTTGTTTCTTTTTTAATGACAAAAGATGCTGCAACATGCAGATACACACACAAACACACGCACACACACACACACACACCCACACACACGCACACACACACACACACACACACACACACACACACACACACACACACACACACACACAAACACGTCTCACATCACAGGTGTGGATAGTTTTGTTTGTTTGGAGGGTTTAACTCCCTCCTACCTGTCCTCTCACATTTCTCCTCCTCCTCCCTTTCCCTTTTCCATCCTTTCTTCACATCCTCTCACTCGCCCATTCTCTCACCACCTTGAAGCAGTTTCACCACTCCTCTCTCTTCTCCACATTTCTCAAATACCACCTCCCCTCTTCCCATTTTCCTCTTTTTTGACAGCTGTTCTTCCCAACTTTTTTATCCTCTCCCCTCTTCTGACACAGACTCTCACACGCACACACAGAAACACACACACATTTGGAGGAATGTCAGGAATGTGTCCATCCTGCAGCATCATGTTGTTGTTATGTGACTACAACTCTGGAACCTGAGGAGGATGAGTGCTTTCCCAGTGCCTATGGATGGATGGATGGATGGAGACACGGAATGATTGATGAAGATGTGGGACAGTGTTGACCCATTGCTTAAAGCCAAGATTCTTAATTCCAAGTATTATCTCCAGCAATATAATGCTTTCATTGCATTAAAGACAAAACAGTGATGGAAAATTGAGAAAATTGGATGCACATTTTGTACACATTCAGACCTGATTATTCTTGTTTTGTTTTTTTCTGTGGGGTTGTATAGTTGTTTTAGTCTCAGCAGCACCACAACATTCCTTTATCATAAATAAGTCATGGATTAGT
Source organism: Trinectes maculatus (assembly GCA_016785345.1). Classification (NCBI taxonomy): domain Eukaryota; kingdom Metazoa; phylum Chordata; class Actinopteri; order Pleuronectiformes; family Achiridae; genus Trinectes; species Trinectes maculatus. Next base: position 403,861 of record JAFBJQ010000105.1, read on the forward strand.
CGACTCACATTCTCAGCAGAGCTCTGATCTTAGAGTAAGAGACTCTCGTCATCTCAGCTCTTTCTCTCAGTGCAAACAATGGAGTGTTAATTTCGTCAGACGAGACTAAAATATGTTCGTTAACGCCCCTTTTTTCCATGAGTAAGACGAGACGATGACGAGACTGTACCACTGTTTTAAAAACACTGACTAAGACTATATTGATGTGCATTTTTCGCTCAGTGCATAAAGATACAGGCGCTGCTACAGAAGACTGGGGTTCACATCCTGTTACAGGAGACCGGGTTCGCATACTGGTAGGCACGATGTTACTTCGTCAGGGAGAGAAAGAGTTATGGAGGGATAGAGGATATATTTTCACATTAGTGTCGCCCAAAGACACTTTTAGCAAAGTTGTATGGAAACCATTCAACATATTCATTCAAGGTAATTATGATATTTAATCAATATTTTAGCTTTGTGAATCACCATTCAACTGGAATGGTAAAGAAAAATATCTTAATGTTTTGTCAAAAAAGAGACTGAAGTCCTCCGTCTGAAAACTTGACTAAAATACCTTGAGTTCTCTTTTGACTTAAACTAGACTGAAATGTTGAGACTTTTAGTCAATTAAAATGTAACTAAATTGATATGTGAATGACTACATATGACTAAGACTAATTTGACGCAAGACTAAGACTAAATTGAAAAATGGGCGACAAAATTAACACTGAACACTACTTAACTTAACTCTTCTTAGTTGTAAAACAGACAGGCCTCAGACCTCCATGAGATGCATATTAGAATGCATATTAGAGTTATATGTCCTTTTGGATTACTAGCCTGATGGAAATGGAGATTACATGCCTGCTCTGGTCTAACAGCTCAGTAAACACATATCTATCAGATACAGTGCATGAAGTTGGAAAGCAGCACATGAGCGTCTAAATTCTGTCTATCTATAGAGTGTAACAGATAATAGCACAACTGCATAAACTCTGATAACAGTAGCCAGTAACCCTGTAGGCAGCAAGTCAACGCTGACACGTTGTGATACATCTGTATCAAATCACCTGGCTCCTTATCCTCGTCCAGGCTCCTCTGGTTGAATGGGGAGTTCGTTTCTGAGTGGCTGATGATAGCACGCACCTCAACCCCTATCTCCCTTATCAGCTAGCAGGCTAAGTGATGGAGGAGTCCATCTAACTGGATTTAAGCTTGTCTCTGTTAATCCCTCTGATTGATCATATACATCCGATGAACTCTGCTCCAGATTCTCTGCTTTCTCCGTTTATCTAGACAATATAATGCACACTGTATGAGATGTTTTACATTATTCTACATTATTATTACATTATTACATTATTCAAAAAAAGGTGCCCAATACTGATTTTAGATTGTCCTGCAACTTTATGTATTTTTCCTAGTGCTTTGTTGTTTACGCAGCTTTAGGTCACAGTGGCAGCAGACTGAGCAGGAAGCCATCACACTCCACTTACAGTGTGTCCTCATCATTTCTCCAAAGGCGTTGAAGCACCTCCAAGGCCAGCTGAAATACACAATCCCCCCACTATGTCCTGATTTGTCCAGGGATCTCCTCCCACTCGGACTGGCTGGGAATACCTCCATGGTGAGGCTTCGAGGAGACATCCTAATCAGAAACAACTCCTAAACATGTTACACAATAAAATCCCTCTATTCAACATGAAAGAGTAATGACTCCTCCGAGCTCCTTCTGATATCTCCTGGCCTTAACTATACGGCTGAGGTAACTCATTTCAGTATCTGTAGTCTTGTCAAAAAGCATCCACCCAAAGGCTTATGGCAAATGATAAATCATTAGCTTTGCCATCTGGCCCTGCTCCATTTTTACCACAGTAATCCAGCCAACCTGCGGTTAATGTGCAAGTTCACCTGTACAGCTGTTTCTTTAGTGACTGCCAAGGGTCAGGGGCAGGGTATACAGTATAATATAACAAGACTACTTCAGGCCCACAGCAACAGAAACTTGGATTTTTACTAGATTAAAAAAAAAGTCCCCTGACTGTAACCTTGAATCGGTTAAAGTCAAGGGATTCAAGGTTGAACCACTTTATGTACCTTCGGAGTATAAAACCTCATAAATCTGAGTGATAGTTTTAATAATTTGCTCTGGCACTAATTACGGCCCTCTGCTTTAATCTCCAAGTTAATGTTTTTAAAGGAAATACAGTTTAGCTTCATGTTTGCACAGCCGTGCCACTGGAAAAAATAACCAACCAACCTATACTATGCAGCACATCCCAGGGTCATAAACTTGTTTAACCCTGACCAAAGGAATATGGGGACACAAGGTTATGAAAACCTCTTGCTTCTCATTCTGTCCAAACTCTTGGCTTGTGGGCAGCTAACAGGATTAGGCCCTCAACCTTTGTTGGGCCAGCTCCGAAGGTTATGAAAACATCTGTAGTTTCTGTGTCATTCAACTGCAGAGCTAACGTCCATGTGACGTTTGCCGAAAGAACGTATTATTTCCATAGTTTTGTAAATTCATACATTGCCACTGGATCATTGCTTAGTTTAGACAAACACTGGATTGTGTGGCAGTGGATGAATTTGTAGACAACTCAGTAATGTAGCTTTTTCAACATAGCCCGTAACTATTTGAGACCAAAATATAAATAAAACTATGGAGACACAGAGAAATCAGACAAATTACAGGGTACTGAGAAATGCATCTACAAACCAAACAATTTCAGACCAGTCAGTGGTTATTCTGTGCAAAAGTAAGGCAGATTTTAACAACCTGGAGATGATTGATTTGCTACTTGAAAGTAAGTTGATCTGGCAGTGGCACGCAAATGTTCAAAAGAACATATGCTAGGAGGGACTGATGTCTGTACAATACATGCACAGTCATTCTAATATTAATCCACACTGAACTGCTTCATGTGGTAGAAAACCAGACAAGTCAGCTGTGGAAAGTGTTAAGCTGATCAGCTCAATTTTGTTAGACGTCTAGATGATCTTGATTTGGGGCACAAACACCCAGAATTTATTCTGCTAACTCAGGAAGAAGTCACCGACAACACACACACAATAACACCAGGGGACTCGAGTGGAGCGAAAAACACCAGGCAAACATTTTTCCTTCAGTGATCTGGCTGACCTTCCAGACCAAAGAGCTGTTTAAATTAAATGTTAGGAAACGAAACCACTTGTGTTTGCTTAAATTATCCCTGATTGGAGCCAGATATACCAAATTAGATACTAGAAAAATGTTTCTCATTCAAGGTGAAACAACATTTGAGATAATGCTCGGTTTTAGTATTTTGTTGCTTTATCTCTGTTTATTATTAATAAACTTTAAGGGGTATTTCATATACATGTCAAAGTATAGACAAATGAATATTAACATAATTTACATTTACTTTAACTGCACTGATATTTTTAAGTGTTTAAGTTGATTGAGAAAAAATATATTTTGGTCATGTTTCCAAAGCCAAAAGAAAGGATGGTTAAATGTTGCTTCTTTTGGAGAAAAAGGCCAATCAAAGTGACAATGTCTGAAGACTTTTGTCTTCTCCACATTTAACACTGAAAGTAAGAGTCTTTAATTATCCAATTTTTTTTTAAATCAATAGTGTTGATTCAAGCTAAAGAAATCAGTAAGTAGAGAGACACATCTAAAGAAGATGTTTCCACACTGCTTGTTACAGTTAAGCAATTAATATCCAGTCATGCTTTATGCCATGTAGCAAAACACAGCAGACAGCAGACCCAACTGCTTTAAATGAAGGTTCATTGTTAGGGCATGGATGACTTTTTTCATTTCTGCATTTCAAATTATATTCTCAACAAGTACAGGTGAGAGACCATGTATGGCATACACCAATAATGGTACTGAACGCTTGACCCCTGACCTCTGACCGCCCTTCTTTTGGGAGTAGTCTCTTCCAGGGTGACAGCCTCCATAGGGCATGAGAGATCACTCTGAATTAATGGATCAGAATGAAAATGACAGCAAATACAAGTTGTGGTCTTCACGGTAACCAACCAACACCTACTGTATGAAATAGTTTGGAGTGGCCTCCACCGCCATCAGCCATTCAGCAAATGATAGAATATTTTCCTGCAGTTATGGAAGCCAGAAGAATTTCTTTCCCAAAAGTTAAACAAATAATTGTATAGAATTGGATTATGTAATATTATCTGCAGGCTGTGTCTACAACATATTTGAACACTTTCCCATTTAACATCATTTAGACTGTCTCTCAAACCATCTCTCACATTCTCTTCCCGTCATTCCAGGACTTAATGAGTCTCATATTCACTGTAAAATAATAAATCTGTTATTAGTTCAATGTGGCGGTTCAGGCCATGACTGGAGACTGATGTCTGTCTAAACATTTTGCTAATGATCAACATCACACTTCTCGTTTCATGGCAGTAATAATGATGATGACCTCTGTAATTTTCTTTGATTGATTGAATCAGCTTGACATTATGGATTCATCATGTAGAATAATACAAACCATTTGAGTGATGCAGTAAAAACCACAAGTTTAAAATGTGACAGTTTACTTTGCAGTTGAATACTGGGGATTTTTCAGACATCAAATGATTTTGTGCTCCAAGAAAAACAATCCTAGTTAAAGCCATTTTTAAAAATCATAAATTTATTTTATTAGTTCATATATTTATTTAATTTCCCTGAATAATAAAGGCATCAAAACAAGGCCTAGTCAAGACAGTTTCTTATACTGAAAAAAAAAAGCCCTGGAACCATGACCTCAGTACGATGTAGTAATTAGAGACATGATGCCTGTAGTGTGGAAAAGTAGCGTGACTATGTGACCTTTTCATACCACTTCAAGGAGAAACCTGCTGATTTTTAATTCACATAAAAAGCTTGTCTTTTTAAGCCTGTGGTTCCTGTGAATGCCAAACAAAATCAGAAAGAAATGCCCCACTGCAGTGCTGTAAAGGCAACCTGATGTTAATACTCATTGGATAATGAAGGCTTGTTTATTAATCCATGCGTTTTCTCATAAATGCCGGTTGTTGTGCATCTGTTTTCTTGTCTTGCTTAGTTACACTCCTTTGTCCTTTGTTCCAATCCATTGTTTTCTATTTTGCGGTTCTGTAACTTTATGTGACCATCGTGTGAAACGGATGGCTGAGGGAAAAAAAGAGACACGTAGCTTGACTGCGGCAACCAGACACTGCTCTCAGAGCAGCTGATGCCTACAAGATGTGTCCAGAACGGGAACGGGATCTCTTTTCTAAATCAGAAAACCACACCCACCCCGTTTCCTTTACAAGAATACTGTGTATAAACCTTTGGGGTTAGCTATACAGTGAGCCGAGATTGCTATGTCAAACAAACTCAAGCCGATATAATGTCTGACGGAGGACGTTTACCCTGTGAGGAAGCGCTGCGGTCTGGTTGCAATATGTCGCACTGTGGCTGTTCATTGGGTCAAACCTACCAGTGTTACTGATCAGCAAAGCAGAACCCAAATGCAACACGGGTAACATAAAGTCTAGTGAGAACTAACTGGTGGCAGTCAGATGGCAACAGTATGCAAAGTCACAATACAAAAAACATGGTACAATATGAAACAACATGCGAACAAAGGCTGGAACTTAGGGCACAGAGAACATACATAAAGGGGAAAAGATCATTGAATATGAGAAGGGAGCAGGAAACACAATGCGCTATGTAAAGAAAGGGAAGATAATTACACTACAGAATAAATACAATGAATGTGAAATCGAATTCAAATTCAATCCCAGCTAAAATATCAAAAGACCAGACGCTTCAAATTTTGTCAAGTTTTGATAATCAAAACCTAAATTCTATACAGCCTTCTGTTTGCAAATATAACTATAATTAACTGATGTTGCCTGGCAACAATTTCATTTTGTAGGAGGCACAGACTCAAATAAATGACTAAGACTTTTTACTGTAAAGACTTCAGGATAATTAGGGTTGGAAACAAACCTCAGAGTTAAACAATGCTGAATTGACCTGTCCTGGATAACCACAGCTGAGAGGCATCATTGTGACAAAGGAAGTGGGTTTCGGGCCTACACACTGGGGTTAATGCCTTTAAATCGTAACATGTGCCAGTAATTGTGGTTTCACAGGGTGACAGCCCATTTGGCTCTGAAGATGAACTTAACAATGTCGCCATGCTTAACCTCGAATTTGACATCACAGTGAGCTTCTTAACATGGCGGGCCCGAGGAACCAGTGCTACATGGGTGGAGAATTCGAAAGATAGAGAGAAAGCCATGTGTAGGGCGACACCATTTCTTTCAGACCTTCTCCACAGGACATCCTAAAAGTCAGGTTGTCAGCCTGTCCTTTGTCCACTCTATACATCTGTCCATCCACCTACTGATCCAACATATGTTACCTGGGATAACCTCTTGACTTTCATGCCACAGACACACAGATTTACATCCTGTTTTTGTAGGAGTGATGTGGTGAATCACTCAGCCATGTCCAACGGGTAAAAGGCAACACATGCAGACTCTCACATCTCTCTCTCTCTGTCACTCTGAGGACTTTATGGGACATGATTTTATGGCACATGTGCTTCTGACAGTGACAGAGAGAAAATGTATATAAAAAGTAGCTTCCTGTGTTGGTTGAACTCCTGAATGCTTGTTAAGGTTTGTTATCTTCGAGATCTCGACCTGACAGACAGTCAGTTCAAAAGTCAGAGAGTCAGTTTGCGTATGTGCACTCAACCCGCTGTCAAGGCAGTTCACAAAACAGTCACAAAATTTAATGTGTCATTTTGTTGGGAGTTAACGATTGTCTTGTGATAATCAGTGTAACCTTCCAACTAGTGTATTTCAACTCTAAAAAATGCTTTGTGATTCCATCTGCAGTTTGAGACACATTGGTTTAAGTTATGGAAAGTGGTAAAAATTTAAATTAACGCATGTCTATAGTCACTATGTCTTGTGTTTTTCTACACAGAACAGGACGACAATGGTGAAGTGGAGTGCATAAGCATAGCCTGCAACAAAAGTAAGCTCATAGCTGTTGCTGTCACGACAAGTGATGAAAAACATTTTTAAAATTCCCATCCAAATACATAAATCAATACATTAAATTTCACAAGTATCTAAGGAATTGCCATGAGATCGGGTATGCACACCATTAGCATGCTTGAAAGTAAATTTAATCTGTTGATGTAGTCGGTCATGGAAAATGATGAACATGTGCATAAAAAAAACAAATAAATCATATTTTATAAGTAAGGAAATAAGTAAACTGTTTACAGAACTCGTCCCTACAGGGACAATCCAGGGTGGTAGCTACCACCACTTAAAAAAATACTTTGCACCCTAGCCTTGAAAATCTTATTTTAAAATACAAATGAAAAGTTGTGGTAAAAAGAGCAGATTTTATCCCCATAATATAAGAAACAAACAAACAGACTTGCCACAGTTTGATGCCAGAAGCAGAAAAGACTGTTTGTAACGAGCCGGTTTCAGTGTGGACCATCCCTGCAGCTGGCAACAGCTGCCTTAGGTTTCTCTCAGTACCGGTGGCTTTCTGGGCAGCATTTTCTCAACCGCACACAACGATTGCTGGTGACGGTTTTTCCTGCTCAGTGTGTGTGTAGGGTTGCCAACTTCCACCAGTAGAAATATAGCACGGCCACAGAGGGATAATGGTGGGGCTGCTGAGTTGAAGCACGTACTGTTAAGTAATAGTAACTTGTGAGTGCGAGGAATAGATTAAACCTGACTAAACTCAAACTGCTGCGTCCAAATTGTAAATTCACATCACCACATTAATCAGCACAGCAGGGACAACTCATTCAGATTTGCGGCTTCGGCAACTCAACAGCTCAACAAAATAAAACACAAGAAACGAAAAAAAAAACGCTAAACTCCATCAGGCGAAATAACCAGGCTAATTGCAGCAACAACAACAAAAAAACAGAGAACAATTTGACCCTTGGAAAACATGAGACCGGCAACAAAGCAAAACACTTTCAGTCAGAGGGAAGCCTGTCAAACACATGGCAGTCAGAAAACCAAAGAAATATGTGTGTTTCTTTGTGCGTTTCACATTTTTTAAGAGGTGGCTGAAAAGCAGATATTCCTGTTGGCAGAGTTTGGAAGAGACCTGTCCCTCTGAATTTCCTGGTTGGACAGTAGAAGCTGTAGATATGGTTACCCTGCCGAAAGCTGAGGGGACTACAGTCCAATTAGACCGAGCTGCTGCTGGCCTTGATAGCTCGCAACAGGAGAGGCAGATGGAACTCATATATGTGTGTATTTGTGTGTGTGTGTGGGGAGGGGGGTTGTAGCAATCTGCTAACCTCTTCCTGGACATTGCAACAGTTTTCCTACATTGCTAAAAGCATACATCCTTAGAAATCTAATAAAATCCATAAATTGTTCTCAAGGAATGTTGTGGTGCAATGTATGGCGAGCAGGCTGCAGGAAGCAGATGAAAACCACCCACTAAAAAAGCGAGTTTGTGTGTGTGTGTGTGTGTGTGTGTGTGTGTGTGTGTGTGTGTGTGTGTGTGTGTGTATACTGTGGGCTTAAGGAGCCAAAGTAAATCAGCAAAGCACAATAACTGTATTTACTTCTGTTCTAGCCAATATGACCACATCTACTGAAAAAAACACATAAATATTAGCCCTTTCAGAATTGTTCTGACATATGTAATATATTGTTTTCTTTAAACAATGACACAATATAGAGATTTCATTTTAGGATTATATTTTCATCACTTAAACTGAAGACAGTGTGATCATGCTGCAGGTATAAACAGTCATCTGGAACATTAGTACCGGTCAGAGTAATCTACAGATGGTGCTGGTTTTACAATGACCTCAGTCTGTCAAGAATTTCAAGTGAATGTCAAAGTTGCAGTTAAACCTTGATTGAGTGACAATACAGTTAAACCCGAATGAAGAACTGTAGGCTAGTGTTACCAAAGTGTGTGTATAATTTCTAAGTAGTTGCTTTGTTGACATCACTGTGGTTTGTTTATTTTCTATTTATTATTATTTTATTGACTACTTTCAGTTTTGATGAGGGAACTACAAACGGAGCTCAACACCAGAAACCAATTCTACCTCAAGTTACTTTTGCCTTGTCTTTTATAACAACTGTTATTTTTGGTCACTTTTAAGTTGGTCAGTTTGAGCGACGAGATAAAATGCCAGATATGTTTGGGCACACTTCATCCATCCATTATCCAAACTGTATAATAGACTTTGGTGGTCACAGGGGAAGATGGACCCAATCGCAGCTGACATTAGGCTGGAGGCATGATACACAATGGACGGGACATCATACAATCAATGAAAAGTCTTCGTTTAACCTAATCCCAATCTTCATGTCGGGACTGTGGGAGTAAAAATAAATAAATAAATAAATAACCCACACAGACACAGAAAGAACGTGTAACATCCATTCATTGTGTGCTTTGTGTTTTCTATTCCCGTCTCTATTCTCTACTAAGTTTACCATGTCATTGAATCATGTATGCACAGTTAACCTGGAATTAAAACCAGACGTTGTGAAAAGGTCGACGTGAATTTAACTGAATGATGCTCACCACTAATATTGCTGTTACGCTTGAATTTACTACACATATGCGATTGAGAAACAATTACTTTAATTGACATTTTAACAAGCTAAAGGGCAATAGGCAAAAAGAAAAACGAATATATTTTTCTCAGTAAAATTTTTCCTGATTCAAATACAAATATTGGGGTTGGGTAGTCCAGTGTTTTATGATTGCACTTGCATAAAGTCATGTGACTCACACAAGACATGTGTTTTATATATAGGAAATATGTATACAAAATATATGATTTATATATCCTGACTTTTAGTCTCTAGTATGGGTCAACCAAAAAAAAAACACTGGATTCTATAATTCCCATAATGCACCATAACATCTTAGCGTTTTTTTTTTCCTTCGGAAAGCTCCCTACACAGCCGCAGAAGACATTATACAACTGTTGTTATAGGCTGAGTAGTGCTGCTGGTGATGAGTGGAGTTTCCCTCTAAAAACTGTTTGGATGTATATCGAACGACATCTTACAGCAGTCAACACTTGAAAATATACAGTGTGCTGAATCTCAACACTTGAGACAAAAGCTCCACTACCAGCTTTGCTTCCTTCATTCTGTTACATGCTACCTGCATGAACACTTACAGTAGTAACTTTTTGATTGCACCTCATTTTACACTATGTGGTATGTAAACTTTGGTATTAACCCTTTATCGGGCAAGTGATTATTTTCAGTAATTTCGTCACACTTTATTTATGAGCCCAATCCTGTGCCTCAGTGAGGTTAAGATGCATGTGGTCTTCACCCAGCCAATCAGCAAGGATCATATTACATCACAGAACAGTTTGATCTGTCCCTCTTCCAATGGCCTAATGTTGTATAGAGTTATAATGTGTAAGTTGTAACATCCTAAAATACATGCTTCTTTCACCATATACATGTTTTTCTTGTATTTTTATATATACATTTTTTTGATTTTTTTTTTTTACCACTTACAGGCATGGAGCCAAATATGGTAACTTCACTGACACTGATTTTCTACATGAAAATGAAAATTGTGAAAAATGTCACAAAAGTATATAAGTCTTGTTATGGCCTCCAGTGACACTCTGAGGTTGAAATCTTGAATTTCAAAGTATTTCAATTAGTGTCCTATAAAGGGCTTAGGAAACCTGTAGACACATGACTTTTGTGTACTGACCCATTACTGAATGGGTCAGCAGAGCCGAGAAAATCCACATTAAAACAAATTCACAGTCCCAAAGGCACAGGGGGAATAATTTGAAGGAAATGAGCGGGACAGAAATGTTTGTGTCTCTTAGCTTTACATGAAAAGACACAAACATCCTGATGGCTTCTTGTGTGTAATGCAAAATTAGTCTAAACTACATTTAATGGGTAAGATGAGCACGAACCTCTTGCTATTTAATCAATGTAAACAGCAACAGTAACCATGCAATCCAGCATATGGACTCCCACTTTCTGTGAATATCAATTTAATAATTGAGAAGAAGGTTGATGGATGTGTTTAATAGCTGGAGAGAAGAAGACCACTTTGATGGCCCATTTATTTCCACCTACTGGGTGAAAAAAAAAAGGCTTCTCCATGTCCAAGGGATTTGGCTGTACCTTTTAGTGAGATTTCCTCTGATGCATCAAGACAAATTGCACCTTTATTTTTTTTTTTTGAGGGGGGGAGGCACCAAGGCACGAGGGACAAAAAATGAAAACTAGAGGGAGAGAGGCTGAAAGGGGTTTCTTGGAGGAATTAGGAAGTGACGGAGACATAAGACATAAGACATTAATGTGAAATTTAAGAATGTGAGAGTTTGCAGAATTTTTCCAGAGAAGTCAAAACAGTGGATTTGACGAGAGGCACTACGTCAGTTTCAATACTGAGCCACTTTGACTGTAATGCGGTCACAGGGAGATGGGAAACTCTGACTGGGGGGAGCCAAGAACAAAAGGGTAAAGGATGAACAAAAAGGACCAGCAACGTTACCGCTAGAGTCACCCATAACAGTCTTATCACCTATCTGATCTGAAATAAGCAGTGTTAACACTGCAGACACAAAACATGAGGGATCCCCGAGTCCTGCATGGCACCTGCTGTCCTCTTTTTCATTTTGTTAATAGCAAAAAGAAAACACGCGTATATCCAACAGGGCGCATGGAGACTGAGCTGTTTTTCTTCCGTCATGGTTTAACACTGCCACATGCCAAACAAATTGATTTCCAGCAAAATTTAGACAGAGCTGTGTGCTATACAAGCACAGATCAAAAGGTTTAAATGAAAAAAATAAAAACAATAGTTGTGAAAATGTGATTTAAAAGTAAAAAGACTATCCCAAGTTTATTACACATAGAGGTAGAGTAATACAAATAATGCATCTGTACATGAGGACACACAAACACAACAGCTTGGTGCAGCATGTGTATGCACTTGCTTTTATTTTGTAGCATCATGTGCAAAGGTTTCTACCCTAACATCAACCAGTGTGGTTTTACTGGTCTACTCATACCCGTTGGCAAAATGTGTTCATGACTTCACTAACAATCCTGTCATTATGAAGTACTTCCAAGCATTCTTATGGAAAAGTAGAACATCTTTATCCAACTTCATGTTTCAAAATAAACACTGAAATGCTTTCTTCACTTGGAGCATAAATGAACTGCATCGCAGTGCGGCTGGTCATCAAACTCCACATTACTCCACTCACAGCTTCACTCCCCTACTTTGCGTAGTTAAGAAAAAAAAATACAAGTGTGATGATATGAATATGACTATTGTAAGTAAGTGGTGAGATATTGACATAAAACAAGAATGATCCTAATCTAATTTCCTGCCTGTGCACGCTCAGGTCAACATCCTAATGATACCTTTCGTTCTGAAAATTAGTTTTAAGCAGGGAGATTTTGGTGCATTGTGAAATAATAATATTCTTTTACATGCATGAAGTGGGGGCCTGGAGAGGGAGGTTATGAGGGTAGCTGGAGGAGGGAAAAAAAAGCCAAGATGAACACCTGCTTGCAATTTTACAGATGAGAGAGAAAAAAAATCTTCAATCTGGGCCTGGATGGCTGGCTGGCATAGAAGCACGGCATCGTTTTTCAGATCAATCCGATATTTAGCCTACATAAATGCCAACTTCTCTGCAGAACAGGCCAAGTGTTGACATTTTTGACACACAGCCAGAGGCCCATGTCGGTAGGGCTGCTCATAAGCAAAGAAATGTGATAAATGTATTTTACAACTTTCACACTTCTGGAAATCCAGCTTATCTATATGTACATTCCAGACAAAGCTCAGTGTCGTAAAGCATCAAAAGAGGACAAGCTGACCGTGCAACTGTTCTGCTGCACAAGTGTGTGATGGGGTTTTAAATTGGGTGAAGCGGAATGTTTTATGTTTTTTTTCGGTGGGTCCCCACAACAAAAGAGATGCTGACATTGCTTCGTTTAGCATGTGATTACTGTTTATAATGTGTCACTTCTAATGTGGTATCAAAACTCACCACTTCAGAACTGATTTGGTGTTGTTGGTGATGTTTTTTCCTCTATTTTCCTATGTTAATTTCTAGTCATGGAAAGTGTTTATACAACTATTATTATTATTATTATTATTATTATTATTACCTTATCTTTCAGAGGGAAACATACAGAAACTAAAAATATATTAATATTATAATATATTCTTAATATAAGATATTCCCACTGAAATTCACACATACTGTACTGTGTTAGGTTGAGTCTCAACTTAACCTAACACCCAATATGCATGTCTTTAAACTGTGGGAGGAAGCCAGAGCACCTGGAGAAAACCTACACAAAAATATCTTGCTTTCAAGAACCATTAAAAATGCCTATTATTAGTAGTAACAGAAGTTGTGGTAGTATAGTGTTACTGTTGTAGTATGCAACATTGACACGCAACAGTTCTTTAAAACACACTGTTTTTTCCAGCTGTCAATAGTTGAGTGTCTCTATGAGACTGTTTGTAAATGGATACTGTAATGCCTGTGGAAGCTGTCATGTACCCATGTATGTTCTGTGTGTATGCATTCATCTGTCTATTTGAAGTTGGGAATCCTGCTGTGGATTTCTAGATTGAAGCATCCCAAACCACAGTGATGTGGACCTCTGAGTCTGTCTCAGACTGAAGTCCGACTTTCTGGCACTGTCGAGAGAGAAAATATCAAAGAAAAGCCATCTGGTTCTCTCAACTATTCTTCTGTGCCTAAGCCTTTGTATTTTTGTATTCACTCCTTTTGTCTTTATTTTTCCACATGTAGTAAAAAACAAGAACTACAAGGCATGAAATATCTAAGCAGACTTGTGGAGACCAATCTTGTTTTGATGTGTCATTTGAAATGCCCAAAGTCAGTTATTGCCTCTCAGGCAAGACAGACATAAATTTCATTTACTGTACCTACTGTACCCAGTACCTATAAATGCAAAGAACTTACGCTATAATAACATTCAACTTGTATTAAACATACACACAGAGATCTCATCTCCACCAGGAGTCTGATCCTCCATCATCCTTGTGGTGAACTATGTGCAAAGCTTTCACAGTGACTGCACTTAGTGTACATTTCTCTGGAGCCAGACCGCAACCTGCAGTCGAGCTGCTTTCTGCCACTGCTCTACAGTTTAGCCCATCTCCAACTGATAAGACGAATCTTTCCAAACAATGCCTCCAGTTGTGTACGTAAGGGTCTGAGGGGTGACTGAGGAGCCGTGCAGATATGCACAGATCAAGTCTTAAGGAACTATGAAAACAAACGCTTTGGGGTTTATTTATGCTATCCTCTTGGATGGAGTTGTTTGACAGTGTAAGCGTCTCCCATATACAAACCCATAGCTGAAGGACCAACATGGAGAGAGACAAAATAATTTCAATATAATGTAAGAGCATGTTATATCACAGACGTTGCTTGGAGGCTTCCATGATACCATATACTATTAAAACCATTTTGCCGACACAGTGACTTTCATGATAATGTTAGTAACATGTCATGCCACCTCCCATTATCTAACATCAAGTTTATAAATATACTCTACAGTATTCCCTATTATTCATAATTCAGCACCCTGGACAGTGAATACATAATTACAAAAAATGTTAATTTATACATATATACGATGGTAGAGTATATATGTATAAATGCATATATACATATATACAAATGCTGACAAAAACAGTGCATTTATTTATAAGTACTTTGAAAGGCTGTTGTTTGTTTCAATCTGGTGAATAGGAACAAGAATATTAGAAAAATACAAATGTATATACACAAATATATATTTTTGAGTTTAAACCATGAGAGTAAGGTTTGAGCTCCATGTGTAATAAATTCATTATCATCACTGTCAGGGTTCATCACTCCATCAGTATAAGTTCATGAAATCGGACTTGTTGCAATATGTTGAGCTTTTGCCACAAACTTGTGTCTGACACACGATGGTTACATGGGTCTTCCCACATTTCACCACAGACAGCGATCTCTGAATGTGTTATCAGTCAGACCACTTGGGACCAGGAAAACTGGATCTCCTCCATAAATCTCTGGAAGATGAAGCTCTGCTAGTTTCCCCTCGTGCGACGACAGACACCAGTTTACGATTAGAGATGAAAGGATATCTTTCAACACTGAACGGAAACAAACAGGCCGAAGGGCCAAAGCATACCTTCAGCACCCACCCACCCCCCTTCTCTCTTCTCTCTCCTCACCCCTCCTCTCCCCCTCCTCTCATAGGGGAGTCCTCCAAATCATCAGTGAAGCATGCAAAGGGTCGACGCAAGGATGTTAGCTGTTACTCTGAGGGTGCTTGGGGCCTTGTTTCAGTCATCTAAAGTTACCTGGATGTACAAGATTTCCTAAATTAGCTGAGCACGGTGTTCCAATTAAACTCATCTTTTTTCGATCACAGTCCACATATGTTTTTTGAGAAGAATAAATGACATTTCTTTTTATGGAAATCTGAAAGTCTGTGTTTATACAAAATTATAAAAGGAATAAATAATTACATCTCGGATAAGCCGGTACTCCCTTTGGCCTTTATGTGAGAAAGAGTCGGGTTAAAAAGGATTTTAAGAAATGTAATCAAAGAAAATGTAGTCTCTCTGGCCACCATATTCTTTCTGAGTAAACTGTAAAAAAAGAGAACTTACTGAATATTATTTTTGGTGTATAATAAGAATTTATAGTGACAACAGTTCGTCATAGCAAGATCTACAAAAATATTTCTGGGACTTTCCTGGTACATGAATGAAGCATGTGGATGCAGATAGTATCGCCATTTCCAGAAATTATGGCTGCCAACAGATGTTGACACAGAAAGCAGCCAATAACACATTCCCCCATTCTTACTCACAGCAATTACTCATCAAGATGAAATTGATGACAACTTGATATAGTTTTATAGTTTTTTGTAAGTTTTTCCAACCAGTCTCTAATGGTCAATTTCCAGCAAATATTTTCTACAGTGATCTATAGTAGGAGGGTGAAGACACACACATACAGGAGCATCGGTAGAGGTTTACAATATTTTATATAGGGGGAGATATTTCCTTTTGTGTTGCTGTTAAGCTAAAGTTTGCTGTTGCTGGAAACAAAGCAAACCACAGCATTACATTCAGTGCCTTTCAAACATAAATCTAATCAATATGAGTAGTGTACATTTTTCAGGCAGTCAGTGCTAATTCTCTCATTTGTGACTGATGATAATGCCTTTGGAAATAAAAAAATGGGATGAGAAGTTCAAGTTATATTCACAAATGCAAAAATGTTTGTTTCCTGTCTAATGATTTTCTGCAAATGATTTACCACTTGTCTAACGGGGTATATTTCAGCAGAGAAGGTTAAACATAATACACAATAGCTTAGCTACAAAAGCTTCTTCTGTTTTGGAATCTGTGGCTCTCTGGCCACACAAAGCAAACCCTATGAGGAACAAACCATCTTCTCCCACCAGTTTCTTCCTCTGTCAACATCTCATTGGTCTCCGTGATATCAAAGACATTCACACCACTTTCACAATGACTTTGCTTGGTGACTCGGGCCGTCCCAAGCCCCTGTGTCATGGGGGACCTACGTATGAATGACAGGCAGAAGGCAAAAGATGAAAACAATGCGCATCACTCCCAAGAGCTTCTCTTTGCACTGCAACGCACTCTGATCTTCAGTGGAGGACTAAAACTTCAAACAGCCACAGCCCAGCCAGAGCAAGACACAGGAAAACAATTCACCATTCACCTCAACTTTTGATCCTACGACATTCATCCAACAACAGCAGGGGAAATGTTGCTGAAAACAAAGGGGTTTTTTTGTGCATTTATTTTTTTCTGTCTGAGCAGGAAGGTGCTGTCAAAAAACACTTTCTGTCATACAAAACACCTCCTGCACTTTCCAAAGGAGAAATGGCTTTCCAGCATGAAAGAATGGAAATTTTGTTAGATTTTATTCATATGCAATTATTCCATTGATGAGGAAATTACTGCTTTTAATCACGAAGGAGAAAAGCAATTCAGACAGGATTACTTACTCTCAGACAAAGCTCCCTGCAGACAAGACCATTTAGACTGTCTACTTGTTCAACAAAGTCTTTTCTAATATCCTCCTGATTCTTACTTACCGGTCCCTGGCTGCTCTGCTTATCTGTGCTCATATTTTCCACTGTCCCACTTCAACCTCAGCTAATCATTAAAGCAAACCCAAGGCACTGGAAAACACGGCCAGGATTGGTTTTAAGTTGCACCCAAACACAGAATTCAGGTGAGCATTTCCTGTGTGTTATCTGCTTTAGTTTGATTGTCATTTCTCTACAAAGCGAGAATCAGCCAGCATGGAGGAGCACTCCTGCTGCTACACTGAGCATCAGTGTGGAACTGACTCAGGAAGTGGAGAGACATGGTGGTTGACCGGCGGCGGCTTCACCCTTGTGATAGACATGATAACCTAAATCAATCCTATACCTGATATGACTGATGCTACAGTATATATGCATGAAGCTATGTATATATATTTGCCTATTTGTCTGATTCAAGCCCCTCTGTCCACCATATGGACACAGCCAGCATATATTTACATCAATTTCAACAAATAACAAGAGCCTAATTATTTACACAAGCTGTATGCATATCAGATTATTAGTGCACAACATCTCTTTTGCAAAACCTCCAACCAGTGCATAAAATGCAACTCAATCTGTTGGCAGTATAAACCATTAATTCAGTGTCTAATTTACTTCTAGATCCTAAAACAGTCAAAAAAAAAAGCTGACACTGAGATATCCTGAATCAGTGATTCTCAAGCTCAGCAAGGGGCCATACTACTGATTCCACGCATGCCTTCTCTCCAGGACACCTCCTTTTCACATCACACCAGCAACAACACAACAACTAACTCTCTCTGTCTCTCTCTCTCACCCACTCACTAATTTAATGTTGTGTTGTTTTTTTTCTTGCCTTCTAAGAGCTTGTTTAAATGGCTGACGTTGATGAATGCATGTAAAAGATACGCTGCAGGTAGGATATGGTTACAAGCTAAGCTGTGAGGGAGGGAATAAGGGATGAAGGGATAAGAGGGAGTAATAGCAGGAGGGATAGTTTATAGATGGGCCTGGGGTGGTGGTGGTGGTGGGGGGGTTGGAGGGTCAGGATGTTTGTCTTCCAATGAGCCATGACTGAGAGAAAAAGGAGGGGAGAGTGGGATGGAAGAAGAGAGGAGGGTGAGAAGACATGAAGGGAGCGAATTTAACAGAGACTGCCACAGCATCTTTATTGAAGGGGGGGTGGGGGATGTTGAAAAGGTATCAGTTCTAATTGAGTTTTTATGTATCTGACCATTATTTTTAATTATACAATAAAAATAAAAATGTGTTTTTGTCTTGTTAATCTGTCCTAATGTATACATAATTTTTAAAAAAATCATTAATTGTATATGCATGTCTGTTCTGTAATAGCCAGTGAAAGATAAACAGGTTAATTATCAACAGAAAGTGCATCCCTGTTTTGGAGTGTGTCTGCTGTTGCATGGTGGGATTATGGAGTTTGTATATATTCTTTTCTACAAGACTTATAAAATGTGTGTGTGTGTCTGTGTTGTCTGTCTGTGTGTGTGTGTCTGTGTTGTCTGTCTCTCTCTCTCTCTCTCTCTCTCTCTGTGTGTGTGTGTGTGTGTGTGTGTGTGTGTGTGTGTGTGTGTGTGTGTGTGTGTGTGTGTGTGTGTGTGTGCGCTAATGGGTGTGAGACTGTGGTGTGCATGTTTCTCTTAGGGCATGTACAGGGCAAAGGGAGTGTGTCCCTGTTGGTGTGTAAACAAAGCACAGCATGCTGAAACACACACAGGCTGCCCCGTGCTGAGGTGTTTATAAGTCCTGAGAGTAGAGATTCCCTTTGCACCCTGGGGGAAGTCTTGTTCCAAGCCAATTAATCTCATACCAAGAGCATGTGCACACTTAAAACATAATATATCGTGACATAATAAACATTATATATCGTGACATGTGAAAATAGCCTTTTATTAAAATGATTGATACTAACGGGTACAAAAGTTGTATGAAAATAGTGGATTACATATATCAAAAAGGTATGTCCATTATGACATTCCCAAAAGTTCCATATACGCTAGTTAGCATTTAAACAAAAATCTGTCATAACTGTTCTCACCAACCATTGAACAATCTCCAACAAGGAGAGGTACAAACTACCATTTGTAACGAGCCCATCCGTCTTCAGCTTGTACCCTTCCCAAAGTCTTATCCTTCATATTTCAAGAGCTATATCATACCAATTTAACAGTTCTGAAAAAATAACCAAATCACTAAAGTATTTGTCGTTTCATAAATAACACTGAATCTGATTTACGGTAGTTTAACAAGACAAGCATGATCATAGATGTAAGCATGTGCCATTTATCCCAATTTCCCCAACTGATCTGAAGGTGTTCATGTCTCTGGATGTGTGTGTATGTGTGTGCATGTGTGTGTGTGAGTCCACACGCGCATGCATAAGTTTGTGTGAGCATGCGTGTGCATGCACATGCGACATCACTACATTTAGTGTATCTGTTTACTTGCAGTTGCTTTTGAAAACACGTGTGTTGCTGTGTTACCACTTCAGACATGTTTACTGCAGCGTGTATTCCTCCAAGAGTTCGTGTGCGTTCTCCATGTGGGTTCCCATGTACTCACGTATACTTGTCTACATAGCCTCAAGGTGTTGGGGATCTCATTTATGGGATAATATTACGCAGTCACTATCACACAGCTATAACTGACAGACAGATGATAAATAGACATGGCAATAGATACGGGATGGAGGAAACAGCTTGATAGATGGAATTAGACTCTGAGAAAAGTGTGAAGCTCAACTTAAACCTGTCCATCTCAGCCACACTGCTCTGTTGACGCAGGGTTCAGGAAGGCTATGTTTTTTCCGTTCTCATGCAACACCTCTACACACCCATAAATCTCCACTACTTAACTACCTGCAATAAAAAACCATATCTGATTAAATAGCTGGAAGACAACTCCTTACACTTTAGAGAGAGTATCTGTCTTTATCGCAAGTTGCCTCACAGATTTTTATCCAGTGGGGTTGGCCTTTGTGGAATCTGGTCTGCAGTTGCATATCACCAAGATATGTCTGCTTAGTAATAAGTCAACTTGAGTCAGTTGCTGTGTGACTTGCACTGTTGTCATCACACAAGTTGGCACAAATGCTGTGGCTGTATTTATTCACAAACACATGCCGTTTCGCCTTTCCTCAAACCTCTCTCTCTCTCTCTCGCTCTCTCTCTCTCTCTCTCTCTCTCTCTCCATGCATTCCTCTTCCCTTTCTCAGCTCTCCATTCCATCTCCCACACTCTCCTTCTCCCTCTGCTTGTGTCTTTGATTAAATATTGTTAAGTTGTGGTTGTGAGATTCAAAATGATTCACAATTTGGGAACTAATGTAAACAGCATGGATATTAACTCAGGGAACCTACTCCTTATGACATAAATGTTTCAAATGGGTTTTTTTTTAAATTCCAACTGTCCGACGTGTGCAAATATTTCAGAACTAAAATAACACATTGCATCCGACATTTTTAGAGTATTCCACTTTTTCTCAGCAGCCAGGTGGTTTGATTTGCCATTTCTGGTGCCAAATAGTGGCTCTTCGTGATGTACTAAAAATAATTCCACACACGCTGGCTAAAAGCTGTTGTGAAGCCACATAAGGCAAAGGATCATATAGACTATAAATTTCTTGGTGCAGAGCACAGATGGAGAAAATGTTTTTATCTCCCCTCTAACACAGACGACACGACAGCAGTAGGGAATTGAGTCCTACTCTCATCTTGTAAAAAATGGTTATAGCCTAATAACTTTGATTTAGCACCTTATAACAATCACATGAATCAACTAATTCAGTCTCAGCCGCAGCTGCTGGCAGCGATTTGTTCAGCAATTTTCTTTTTTAAAAAAAAGATAGCTACAGAATACTATTGAGTGCTATTCTTCTTTAAGAGAAGTGAGAGAGTGGTGTAAACAGAGGCCAGTCGAAAAGTTAACGGACACAGAGCATGCAAGAGATTCCGTATGTTAAAAGTACATGACGACAACAAAATAACATCATCAATCATCTGTATTTGATTAGTTTAGTATGTGTTTTTTTGTTTAACCATAAATATAGGTTTACATAAATGTTTACAAAATTAAATCAAATTCACAAACACACACACACATACACAACAGAGCATCAAGAGCAGTAGGAGCTTCAATGTGTTGCTCAAGGACACTGTGGCATTCGCCAGCAGAGGCTGGCATTTAAACAAGGAACTGTCTAATTATTAGATGCTTCCTTACCAGATGTGTGTGATCAGATGACTAAAGACCCTGGTCTTGGATACCGTACCACTCTTTCTGTTCAGTTACATTCCTCAAGGTAAACGACAGTAATGTGTTTAGATGGATGCGTGATTACAACACACACGGCAGTGAAAATGTAAGGTAAGTGGTATTTCCTGGTTTGAACCATCAGAGCCAACTAAATTTTCAGCCATGATCAAGGATGGGAATATCTACTGCCAAACAAATGATCCAAGTACAACAAACCTGCTCGTATCGCTCGCATCCAACCGCACTCCCTCAGCGCCCTCAAATCTGTACTGCATTAGACCTTCACAAGAGCCAATCCTTCGTCGCATGTCTGTGTCCAGAGAAGTTTGACCTTTGACCTGAATGAAAGTTCCCCTGAGGACAGGGCCTAAGATTTAAAAAATGTCCACTGATTGAAAGCATGGCGTACGCCAAGATTCATTAACACTTAACACGGGGTCCAGTCAAAGTTAATTCATCTTCATCCCATATACCAGGCTCATTAACATCCACTAGGATCTTTGTTATTTGGGTAGTGTGCAGAAACAATGACAACCACTCAAAACAACCTGATCATTGCATAGGACAGATGAGCCTCCAGGGATGAGTAATAGCAATCAATATTGTAATCGTTCAACTCTGAGAGAATATGATCATCAAAAAGTCTGATAAAATTTGATCCTCTCTCGGTGCTATTTGGACCAAACTCTGATTGGATCCTCATAGCATGACCCTGCTCTGTCTTCTGTCAGGTGATTACAATGATAAAAACAAATCTATTTCTTCAGTGATGCAATTCATCTTGCACATAAACAGAGTTCAACTGGCTAAGACGGACAAATCACAACCACAGAACAAAAAGCAGAGCACTTATTTGAATTCAGGCTTTTCTATTTAAATGAAAGCTAATCAAATTAAATTTTAAAAAAAATTTAAAAAATGTGCTTGTAGCAAGTGAGGTGTTGTTTGGAAGTAAAAATGCTCTCAGCTGCACCTGCATCGCGCACCTTGTATCACAAACTATCAACCTCCCTTCTGTCACAAATGCACTGGCGTAATTAGCCAACGGTTGCTTTTATATGGAGGCCATTTTCAATGGCTATAAACAGCCACTGTAGTCAGTCGCCCCTCTTTTTTAGTCAGATGCAGGATCAGTCTTTTTTTTTTTTTTACTGGCCTCATGTGCCTCACATACGTTGAGCATGTGTGCTGTCCAGCAACTCTCAAGCACCCACTGGGTGAACAGTAAAGGTATATTTCACATTAAACTCGAGGGATGAAACACCATCATAGATAAAGGGTTGATTTTGCTATTATGAATCTTTTCAGATAAAAACACATTTTGCTGACACTACTCATACTTACATGCTAATCAAATTGACCCATGCAATATATTATACATAGAGAGATCCAACAGTATATTATAATATTATGAATCGCTGGAACTAAATAAACGAACATAATATGCTGTATGGCAACAATTCTGTGTTCTGTATATATTTGCTTGGAGACTTACAGATCCAAGACTTATAAACTTTGCCTGACTTGCTCCATGATTACAGTACTTAGAGGCTTGGCGGAACAACATTTAGAAACACTGTAGCCTATCTCAAGCTCATATTTTAGCCTCCCGGTTGTTGTTTTTAATTATTCTATCTTACTTTATTTTATTTTCTACAGCGGCTGCAGATCATTTGGATTTACACTTTATGCAGCACACATGTACTGTCCCCGTCAAACACTCCCACTTTGGTCATTAGCAGGAATGAGCTTTGGCTCTAATTATAAAAACACCAGCTCTTGTATCCTGCTGTTTTATGGGTCATGGGTTTTTTATATGACTGGTTTTCAAACATGAAATGGATTGCTCGTGTGCGATTAATCAACACTTGCTAATTTTTCGAGCCTCTGGCTTCTTGGAGGGGATATTCTTTGTCTTTTGCTGGTTACTACAACAATGTGACACCAGCATTAAACAGACTCAGGGCTGTGATAGATAATTGATGTTAGTTTTACATAAACATCTCATAATTCTTGTGTTTAAGTTTCAGGTTTTTACAAATATTTCAAACTACAATATGTATAGTGTGATGGCAAGCGCTGTTATATAAGAGATTGGATGCAGATTTGTAGCAATGCTGTTGTTGTGAAATAGAAAAACGTCAGTTACAGTGGTTGGGTCAAATTGTACCAGCATTTGTGAGCCATGATTTTTCCTCTAGCATCACCATGAGGGACTTTTAGACTCAGGATCACCTGTGATCACTTCGGGGAACTCTTCACTTTGTCTCTAACGCCATTATCAGATCAAGTATAATTTTTCCAACATGGTAAAAACATCAGCTGTGATTTGTGTTGTGCACCAGTTACCAAATGTTAACATGCTAACTGATTATTCACATCACCATTGTGTGGCAGCAGAAACTATGTTATTTTTCAACCTTTATATCAAGGAAATAATAGTAAAACTGTGCAGATACATCAGATGCACAGTGGCCATGGTTATTTAAGCGTTCATTTTGTACAGGAGCAGCTTCGTTTACTTCTTTAAGTGATTTTTTTCTTAATATCTGACCTTTCCTTGTAACAGCAATGCAACACGTTGCCACAGTGCCACTGGCTTTTAGAGGTCATGGCAGATTGTACTCTGATATGGTTCTAATATGGTGATAGGGTTGGTGGCATGCTGTGCCAAAAAAACACTGCATTGATGAATTTTAGTAGACTCAAATGAACCATGGATCTGGCACAGCAACATTTTTTCCACCAGTAATCAAGCAAAAGTGGATTTGGACTTTATTTCAACTTTGATCATTAAAATAAAGTTCTTGGTATTGTTTAAAAATCTGAACATTGTGTGTATATAGTTTGTAGCTGTGTGTATAACAGCATGTTGTGTTTTTGGCACAATGTGAAACCGTAAGTGCCTGTGTGCCTGATCAATTTTGTGTCGTGAATGTTACCTCCTATGCAATATTGGTCACTGAATGAACCCAAAAACTCTGGATGCAACACACAGGACATAACTGTCAGAAGTGCTCCCAGTGCTCCAGAGTGATATCATGTGGTGCATTGGAGAAAAGCAAGGCATCACTCCAATGTCTTAATGTTTGGAACATCTGAGAAGCTATTTGTTGACTGTTAAAACCGCACTGTCTCAACAGTCCCTGAAATCAATAACCCAACATTAGCCACTGGTAACTCCAGCAGAACAGATGTGGTCAGCACTGAGCTTTGCTCGGAGAGAGCGAGAGTCTGAATTCTTTTTTCACTGGATGGAAAAACGTCTGCATTAATTTGCTTCATCAAAAGACAAATTCTCTTTTCAGTGCGGTTCGTCGGGGTTGTTCAGCCTGGGTGAGAAACGAGGGGCTGAATTGCACTTTCACACATGTTTTAATTCAGAGTCTTTCCATTAGGACCCCTTACAGTGAGAGGAAATTGTTCACTAGAAAAATAAAGCTCAGGCCATCTGCCTTCTTTCAACTCTCTTTAGCGAGTAAGCTTGAAGTTTCTTGAGGACTGTTCCTGGACCATATGTGTTCAGGAAAAAGTCAACAAAAAATGATTTACACTGTTTGCATGGTGTACAACACTTTCCTTTACAGGTTTTCCTTAATGATTCCAGTCTTCTATATCTACAGCACAAACCTACAGTAGACCTTCCCTACACACAGGCTCTCCTGGAGGGAGATGCCTGTCATGAGTCCCTGAAGAGCTGAACGATCACAACAAAGGTCGAGGGCAGACGGGTTTTATCAGGGAGGGAAAGAAAAGACTCCCCATGCAGATTAATAACAGAAATCCTGAGTTTTGCTATACACACCTTGATGTGGACTCCCTACACACACAAACACACACACACACACACACACACAGAGGGAATACCTTGGGTTAGCCTGACATGTTGCTCAGCAACAATTGATGGAAAAAAATGATGATTAAAATTTCCTAGGTAGCAGCCTTTGCTCCCCGGTATGCTGTCATTGTCTCTGCATGGTTTCATAAGAAAGTGGTGAGAGAGGGAAAAGAATACAGAAACGTTCTCACTCTTGTCAAGAGGTGACTGGCTTTGCTCACTGACTTTTCTTCTCATCTAAAATCAAGGCTCTTTTTTCCTTCTTCCCCCTCCTGTCTTACTAGGCGCTTTGACAATTCACTGGGCAGTCACGTTTTACAAAGGGGAACGAAAAGGAGCGGAAACACATCGACTGAAGTCCTACCAGGGGTCAGGCTCAGAGATCGGTGGCCTTTCTGAACAGTCTTGTGCTCAGTTTATTTAAAGTGCTGCTGTCAAGGGGGAGAGGAAAATCGAGACGCCACTTCGGAAGGAATGTGTAGTAAATGCCACGCTCATGGCCAAATTAGTCAGGCCTGTTAGGGGATTCCTCCTGGGGTCACTTCCATGGTAAAAGACACATATAATGAACAAACACACATTTACATACACATTGATCATCAAAAACAAATACATACTGTACATCCAGAAAAAAAAATTAAGAAACAGGAGAAAACCTTGATTCATCGTGAGGTAAAGTGTGAGCAATATTTGCAAAACTTCTCGAGTCCATGTACTGGTCCTTATCTGAGGGCAATGCAGGTCAAGGTGGAGAATCAGCAGGAATTTGTCTTTTCTCCACATCACACATGCGCACACACACACGACCGTACCATTTTGACCTTCTCCATATAAAACTCTGACCTGCTTTCCCTGTGTGTGTACAGCTGACAGCTCTTGCTCAGAGTGGTTATTTGTCCGTGACTACCTTCTCAATCCCTCTTGCTATGAAATGATCCTCTCAGTCACCGCAGCATGCCCACACACACACACACACGCACACAAATGCAGCCACACACATGCACACACATTTAAGGTTTAAGGCTGGCCCACCAACCGACACATGCACCTGTCTTGGCCTAGTTTATATCAATCTAATCCTCCCTGTCTGGGTGTATAATAGAATTTCAAGACTCAATATTTTTTATTAGAACTACATCCTGTATTTAACTATGTGTGCATGTCTATTTTCATAACCTTGTGCACCCTCTGCCACCCCGTGCCATGATCTCCCTCTGCTTGCCTCATGCTGAGAGAATGCACAGGATTGCCACTGGGATAAATGCAGCTTTAATAGATGCAATGTCAGAAAAACGTCTTATAAGGCCACAGACAGAGCCACTATGTTTTCACAGACCCCAGTGAGGCATGCGCTATCAATTGCTGTCCACACAGAGCACAGCCTAATTCATAAGCTGATGACAGGACAGTGGATCAACATTGTCACTGTCATCTGGGAATTTTATGAGTCATCGGCTGGGGAATGAATATTTGGAGTTGAATGGCATGAGCCTTGTGTGGTTGAGATATGTTTGCTGCTCTGATGCAGTTGAGGATTAAGAGCATGATTTTTATGATACGGTTGAGATAAATGGATTTGTTCAATGTCATATCAGTAAAATATAGCTGTGCATCTACTTACAGTAACTGAGTGGTATCCCTAACCTGCGCTGGCTAATGGTAAGTGTAATTATATTGTTGTTATTTTACATTTAGCTTATAAACTAATTGAATCAGATCAGTTGCAGGACCATAGCAACTTGTGAATGCACTATGGTAAAATCCAGACTCCATCACACAGGACTTTAATGCCTGATTTTCATTCTCTTTTTTAAATGGAATTGAGGATGAGGCACCGGCGGCCGTAAGACAGGAGCAAGAGCAGCCACAGCAGCAACATTAGTAGATGAGCTTAATGAAAATATTGAGGAATGTCAATGAGAGAAGACGACTGACAGAACAGTTTGCAGCCTGTTACTACTTCATTGTTTTTAATTTAAACTTGCATTAATGGAGACAAAAAATCCAGGCATATGAATTAGTTTTATATTATATTATATTTTTATATAATATATTTTATATTATATATATATATATATATATATTTGTTATATGTGTGCAAACTTTAATTTGTGCCATACACACACTCGTATGCCTCCTGGAAACAAGACCTAAATTAGACCAGGGCTAAAATAGGACTCAATGTGGTATTGGGGATGAGGGGGATGTGTAGTGTGCATCCACCCTTGGTCAGGCAGGTTTATGCACCTGCCCGACTTCATTTACAGGTGTCGACTGATTCTCTCACTGGACGGTCACAGGGACTGACCAAGTGACCTTAACCTTTCAAACCCCAGTGCCACACACACATTCACGTAGACCCAAACACACACACCTACAAGTCTACCCCCCAGGGGATGGTAGGGTTAGTTCAGACTGGGCACAAAGACCAGCATTATTCCTCCCCATCCCTTTCACCAAACTGCTGGGACAGGGGAGCGGGAGGAGGGAAATTTCATAATTTTTCATAACATTTCATCATAGTAATTTACATTTCCCTATAGGTTGCAAAATGTGTTACTATAACACATATTAGTTATTGCCACATTCCCACAGTCTGGTAGAACTATTCCTGTTGCACTAAATCATTTAAAAGTCACTTGACCCTTTAAACATTAGAGGCACATGCACAACAATGATGCATCACTAAAGACCCTGGGTAAAGTCTGGATTCACTGGTCTGCTTCAGCGAAGGTGAAAGGGTTTAAAACAATGCATCAGCCCGCTGTCGGGTGTCACTGACTTGGTCCTGAGTTAGTACAGAACAAACAGGGAAGTGTTGTCTGAATGAAGACAGAGTCCATTGTGTTTGTATTGTGTTTGCCAGCACAATGACTGATGGAAGACCAGAAGCCACGGTGAGGAGAAGCACAGGACTCATGCATACTGTTCCCCCTAAACATCAACACACTAGTTAGACAAATGAGGCGTCAGCTTTGCTTTACACAACTCTGCTCTGATCTCCAGAGGCCGCACTTCACTAAACCTGGTGGAGTTATGTCACTGCATGTAAGAGTTTCCAACGCAAATTCTGAACTTGCAATTTAAAGCTCTCTTCACAAATACAACAATGATCATTGACTGACAAGGTATTAATATAAGCTTAAAGTGATACATGCAGAAAAGACAAGTCTTAATTACTCTCCTCGTGTGATAATTAAATTCTTAATTGGGTGTGTTAAGTTAATTTGTTGTGTTTCTCTTGATCCTTCCTCTATATTGTAACTAAATAAATAACATCACATCAGATCCAACAAGAAAATGTAGAACCCTACGACTTACTGATAACTACCTACCCATCATGGCAGTATGCATGAAGCTTTTATGGAGCTAACTCCCTCTAGGGGCAACAAGATGAGATGCTGCTGATTCACCCTATGCCAACATCTCTCCCTCAACTCCAAGCCTTCACTTCATCCAAGAAAATACATTTTATATAGCAGAAATCAGTGTGATGGAAATGATCAGACCTGCTCCTCTGTCTCCCACGTCTTCCATTGTAATCTGCCAATTTACATGAATTACAACTACTGAACATCTGTAAGGCTTCAGGAACATTTTGGGAGATCACTCTCAGATGTCAAGACTAAAAAAATGTAAACATCTTGTAGACAAATATTATTCAAACTAACTAATCCTTTACTGAAAACAAATGTTTAGTTGAAGTAGTTTCGGGGGCATACTGAGAAAAGCACGTAGCAGTCCATAGAAGGAGTCACGAGAAAATCAAGACATAAGATGTATTAGTATTTCAGTCTTTTGTTTTTTTTAATGATCCATCAAGTCGGATCACGGTTTGATCAGAGTTGGGGGGTTTTTTTACAGGGAAATATCACTTTGAAAAT
This sequence comes from Trinectes maculatus, assembly GCA_016785345.1. Taxonomy (NCBI): domain Eukaryota; kingdom Metazoa; phylum Chordata; class Actinopteri; order Pleuronectiformes; family Achiridae; genus Trinectes; species Trinectes maculatus. The sequence continues at coordinate 432,999 of JAFBJQ010000105.1, forward strand.
AACGTCTCACATATTGTTCTGGGCAACTGATTCAGAGGTAAAATAATCCAACAGGACAACGTGACGTCAGTGCTCAGCACAATCTGGCTACTGGAATGTATTCCTCTGAATCTGATTTCCGAGCTGCAGTATCTTATGTAGGGGGTGGGGAGGGGGTCATTGTAGTAAAATCTCATTAATCTCCAGATTAAGAACAAAAAAATCTTTATCAGTTCATCAGTTTACCAGTACATCAGTGGCTCACACATTCAGATCCTGTATCACAGGAAGAGTCTGACACTGATTCCAGATGGGAATCAGAGAGAAGCTACAGTACAACACACTCCTGAGCCCTCACTGAAGTAACCTCTCTCTCCCTCTCTCTCTCTCTCTCTCTCTCTCTCTCTCACTCCCTCTCTCTCTCTGACGCGGGGGGCTTGCCCTCAAAATAAACTTTAGAGCTCATAGGGGAGAGAGAGAGACAGAGACACGGCAGAGGGGTGAAGTCATCAGCGGGCCGACAGGAGGGGAGTGAATAGGTCCCGCACGCAAAGGAGAAAGGCGCAGAAACTGCGGAGGTTTCCTCTGGTTCACACTGCGCAGGTCCGGACAGGAGGTGTGGGGTTGACAGCCAAAAGAACGATTCGATATTTTAATTAGAACACAGTTCTAGTAATTCCTCACTCCCTCTCTCTCTCTCTGACGCGGGGGGCTTGCCCTCAAAATAAACTTTAGAGCTCATAGGGGAGAGAGAGAGACAGAGACACGGCAGAGGGCTGAAGTCATCAGCGGGCCGACAGGAGGGGAGTGAATAGGTCCCGCACGCAAAGGAGAAAGGCGCAGAAACTGCGGAGGTTTCCTCTGGTTCACACTGCGCAGGTCCGGACAGGAGGTGTGGGGTTGACAGCCAAAAGAACGATTCGATATTTTAATTAGAACACAGTTCTAGTAATTCGTAGTAGTTGCGTTTTATTTTCCTTCCGTTCAGCTGATGCTGAGATGTAGCCGAGACCCTGAGCGCGTCTGGCGCAGTGAGGCATCCATCCGCACACCGGGACGCACGGCGCATCTCCACAGAGAAACACGCAGAGCGGGGGAGAAAGGTCAATTTGGAGTCCTGCGAATGGATGTGTATATATAAAAAAAACTTTATGAGAGTCTCATCAGCTCTAATCAATAAGTCCTTATATTTTCCTGACCATTACTAATGATTGATTTTGCTCTCCTCCTGCGCGCGACGGATGAAACTCGTGCGTTTTGGTGCGTTTGCTGTGTGTCTTGTTTTGGCGAGGGAATGGTCTTCATCACAACAAGGATAACACATCCCTGACTCGGTCTGGGGTTTCTTGGCACATATGAAGACCCTCTCCAGGATGATACTATCTCAGCGGCCCAGGCACTATTGGGCCACATTACACTACCATCACCATATACCACCACATAGCTGGGGGTCCTGCTGTGCTTAGGGATTATCTATCATCCTGCACCTTCTGCCACCGCCTGAGGGGAGGAAACTTACATCTTACACACTAAGAGTTTTGCTGAACATTGACATTGGCTTTACGAGTCTCATCTCTGGGCTACTATGCAATTACAACTGATCTCCTTTGTTTTGATCATCTTGCACTGCATGGATTACACTGGTTGTCAGCAGCACAGCAGCTCCAGGCACCGGCAACATAAACGTGAGTATACGGGATAAAGTGCGGCGCGGCTCGATGCTGCAGGTGTCTCTAATGTGTCTGTGTCTCTTTAAGTAAAGTCCCCTTTACTTAGCTACTTCTTTTTGATTCTATTCCATTCTCTCATTTACAGCATATCGACCTGTATTACTCAGACACATGTCAAGCCATAAAGGTCCACAGCCTGCTTCACTGACCAAGAACTCTCATTTTTCTAACATCCAATTTGTTTTATTTCTAAATTCGCGACAGGAGCACGGATCATTATTTACAATATAAAATAATTATTTTACTATTATTACTTTTAAATTGGCAAATATTCTCACACTCGCGCACAACCGGTGACGCCAGGCAAAAACTAATATTGCTGGTGATATTTTCTTTCCCTGTTATTCCGCAAATCCAGATGAGTCAAAACTTTGAAAACAGAACTGAAAACGGGAGATCAACACCGGCTTCCGCACTCCATGCTTTTCCACATAGACGCTATTAGTTGCACGCGCTCAGCGAGTTGCTTAATTTCTCAGCCTCATTCTAAAACCAGCGTCAGTGTCGGCAGAAGAAACTCTGTGATGACTGTATGTGACACGTCTGTCATCCCTTCACTCATGCTTTCACTATTATTACTCCACTTTGACTCCAGCTGTTTCCCTCTAACCTTAATTGGGTGAACTGATTGTTCTGTCCGTCAGCTGGAGCCCGCAGCTCAGTCTCCTGGCTCCCGTCGCTCTCTAGCGGTCAGAGGAGCAGACTTCATGCATAGGGTCTGGTGCCCGGGTATCTGGCCTGATCAGTACTCAAATACATTTCCACTGCTTCACTCCCTGTATTCAGTGATGAGATTCAATGCTTCGTTTCCTCACTCTGAAAGTTCCTCCTGCTGTCAGATCACCAGGTGTTTTGAAATCATGTCCCATCTTGTTCTGAGTGGATGTTAATTTGACTGTGGCCTCAGTGCAAACACCAAAGTCTGGATGTGTTCCATTCACTATGTACTGTGTCTCCCTCTGGTCCATATCTCTGTGTCATCTCTCAAGCAGTGCGCAGTGTTTTCCACCGGGCTATAAAATAAGTGTCAATGAAGTGTATTTTTCTATTCGTCCTACGCACGCTTTATCACTGAGGGTCTCCAGATGTGCACTGTGACTAAGTCTATTAGGGACGAGCAGTGATAGCTGGAATATTCCAGGCATCACTTGCCAGCGTGGCTGAAAAGTGTCTGTGATCTACAATAATAGACCTTCAGAGTGATGTTTTCATCCCTGCCACCTGGGGCTGACACTACTCTTTATGCTACTTTCTCCCTCCATCTGATCACACAGCTCAGGTCTGTAGTCTGTTGGACCAGACGGGTTAATCATAATTTTTTTCCTCTCGTGACCAGCAAAGTGGACATTTCTTTAGAAAGGCAGGGAGCCGCAGCATCTGGGCTTAAGTGTGTGTTTATTGCATAGTTCTAAAGGTTAGTTTTGCTCTTGGCAACTTTGGCGTTTAGGTCAGCCCTGAAGAGTGAAGCGTGGCGTGTTTAGCTGTTAGACAGGGTGAGATTTAACACGTTACTTGCAGACACATCATACAGGATGAGAACTGCTGAGAAATAGAAGAAAGAAACGTATCTATTGTACATAACACTTTGATCTGCTGAGAGCTTACTCTAGCACATGGTTTCATCTGGAGTATGAAGATGAACATATTTTCTCTAAAGCATACTGACACACTGAACCACTGGTGTGAATCAGTTCTGCAGCTGGAACAGCGGCACTGAAGCTTAATTTATTGCCCTTTAAGGGAGTTAAAGCTTCAGTTCATGTTCTGCAGGGAGGAGCCATCTGCCATGTAGACTGACTCAGTGCCCAGTAATTGACAAGTGCTCCTAAGTATCCAAACTTCGTCCAAGGAGGCAGATATCTAACACTTCCTGAGACCTCAGGGAGGATGGAGGGATTAGTTGGTGAAGGGGTAAATGAGTACAGACTTCAGGGGGAAAGGGGGGGTGAGAGTGAGTTGGGAGTCAATGACCATCCGGTGAACAGTGCGAAATGTCCACGCAGAAACAGAACCCGAACTCCGAGCTTCCTGTCCGTGATGATGCAGCCAAAAATGAAGACGCAATTACATACATATTCTATAACATTTCAGAAGACAGGTCGTCCTCATGGAAGAGAGATGGCTAAACATAGACTAGTTGTATCGCAAAGGCAGGGAAATCAAATGTGTCACATGACGGAAACCTAAAAAAGGAATTTAAGCAAATATTTTGCAACTTCCATTTTGTGCGATCCATTCTCTCCATGTTTTTGTTTGTGTGCGCTGGTATGTGATTGTGTTTATTCATATGTGACTTTGTTGGTATGTTATGCAAGATACCACTGTCCAACTGAGGTTTTGTCGGTGCAAGTGCGAGGGCAAGGCCAAATTCCTGTGTCTCAAGACTTATGTGAATCAGCGCAGCTTGGCAGAAACACATGTGGGCAAACGGACAACAGTTGTAAAGATTGTTGAGATATTTTAAACAAAGTATCCATGATCTACGATTAACTGGCAGCTTAATAGGGAACTTGAAGGGAAAAAAAGAGGGGCAGCTTAAGTCACTGGCATCAAATGCCAGTGCAGGAGAGAAACCAATTCCTTGGGTGCATACAGGGTTTGCGTTTGATTTGTGTTCCATATGTAGCTACTGAAACAATTTCCAAACAACGTCTCCGTGTCAATAGCCACTGTCTGGATTTAACTAAAGCATGGCATTTCAAACAAAGGAATGAGTTTACCATAGTCCCTGATGAAGGCTGTGGTACAGTTACTGTAGCCTCAGCAGCAGGAGCTGGAGTGCACAACTGCATGGGAATGATCATGTATATCTGGTGGTTTTCACTACATATATACATCTAACCACCCAAACCCGTTTTGTTAATGTTTTCGTCCACCAAATGCAATCAGAAATGAAAACGGATATGTTTACTAGCTTTTCCGTGAGAGCGACTGCAAGTGATTAAATGTATTTCTTCCTCTTTGATTCAGATAGATCTGATAAACTTTCAGTCCACAGTTTTATAGCCATTTGATTTTTTATGATATGTCGACATGTTAACTCCATGTGTGTATATGTTCTCAATCAAAAAAAAACAAGATCTAAGATCTGTGTTACCTGGGAGATAATAATAATAATAATAATAGAAATGCCTGCACAGTGCAATCAAAATAATTCAAACCTAAGCCTTGAAAGGCAGCGTCTGGTGAAGCTATTCAAAAGTTCGCATAGAGTGGTAAAAGAAAGAAAAACAACTCTAAAACATATCACCATAATCGAAACACTATAGTACTTATGTACATAAACACTGTTGCAAACATGGTATAATTTACTGTCACTAGTCCTGAGCTATCAACCATGCTCAGAGAGTAGGTGATTAATCCTATGTTCTAGTAAAATACTTATGGATGTAAATCAACTATTTGTCATGAAACAACTTCCTCCCTTTTTATCTCATACTTGAAAAACATCAAGCGGCGAATGCTTACCCAAAATATGACTTCAATTCCTAAGCACATTCTTTTTGTTGGTAGTTTAGAGTTGAACGCAAACTGACAGGCAGTAATACCATCTGGAAGATTGATGTTTATGTGTCCATCACAAAGATACAACGCTGGTGCACAAAATTAGGTATAGAAGCACTCAGGTCAGTGTGAATTCATCACTGAGGTAGTGAGTAAATGCAATGTATACAAAGCTGTCAGCACGATCCTGTTTTACATGTAATATTGTAAGTCATTACACTATTACACTCTAACATTCACACAACATGCAGTTTTCTATAAACTCGTGTTAGCTGCAGATTTTTAGTCAGGTTTAAATTGCTGGTTGTGTGTGGCCTATATTATTACAAAATAAGAGAACATTTTATTTAAAAGGGGCTGCGGCTACATAGGATATTATTTCCTGTTCCAAAAGGTTTTGGCAGTACAATCCTTTTCCTGGATGTAATTTCCTTCCTGTAATGTTTTAGTGCCAAATGAGTTACGGCTTTACAAAAAAGCTGCTACAGGAATAATGAGTCCATCCCTGACACCACAGAAAGTGGGGCTAGTGTGACTAACATGGTATTTACACACACTTTCAAAGTGGCTGGCACTGAGCCGGGTCATGATGGGATGGCAAATGTTTTGCTCCTTTCTAATATAATACGTTATCCAGACAGGCTTTCCATAATGACAGCTTCCTCTTCCATAGTTTAAAAAGCTATGGAAGTTAAAGGTATCTTTATCCTAGCATTTTAGTTTTCATATTGTACCATTCCCACCATGTAAATTCATGCATGAACATCCCTGTGTTCCTGTCAGCAGAGATCTCTGGTGTGAGCTCGGTGTGCCAGCAGGGTGGCTGTCTGACCTGCTCTGACTACAATGGCTGCCTGTCCTGCAGGCCACGCTTCTTCATGTATTTGGAGAGGATTGGGATGAAGCAGATCGGCGTGTGCATGACGTCCTGCCCTCCAGGCTTTTACGACACTCGCTCCCCAGAAAGAAACACCTGCACAAGTAAGCACTAACGTGGAGCCACGTCCAGTGAACGGGACTTTGTTGGGGATGGTATTAATAGCCTGACGTATGAGCAATCCCCTGTTCTCTAAACAGATGGGCATTAGATTTAATGTAAGCCTCTCTGATATTAAACACACAGAGAAAACTTGTCTGGAGATAAATATAGCCTCTCAAAGGTGTGTTTTACTTACTGATGACAAGGATAAGCCTGGTCTCACGGCATTGTCAAATTATATGTCCTTTCTCCATATACACCTCTTAATAAGCAACATATATAAATATAACATGATATATGTATGTCATCCTATGCAGCCTATGTATCTTCTTGGCGACATTAAATCAAGTGTTCCTTTACTCAATATCATTTATTATTATCCACATAATTCTTCCTGCAGTGACCTATATTCCTTACTGTATTCTCAGTCAGACATGCTTGCGCACACACACACACACACACACACACACACACACACACACACACACACACACTGACACCCTGTATATTTAACATGCAGGACACACACGATAACTTGCATGGTTTAAATAAACCCTGGCGGTGGGTCTCTGTTTCTCCGTCAGAGTGCAGGTTTGAGTGCGACTCCTGCTTCAACAGGAACTTCTGCACACGCTGCCGAGCAGGATTCTACCTTCACCTGGGCAAATGCCAGGAAAACTGCCCCGAGGGACTGGTCCGCAGCGACACACAGAGGGAGTGTGTTCACAGTAAGTGCCCAGCGATCACATTGATATAATAACCAAACATGGCGTTTGACTTCTAACTCTGTTTACCTTTTATGTATGCCCATAATTTACCAAATAAGTCTCACCATGCATTGGTGATACATAACATGCTTTTGTTTGCACAAATATATTATATATATAACTGTGCTTTTGGTTTTGCAGGGTGCCCTGCAGAGTGTGAGTCATGTGTGAACAGTGAGACATGCACACAGTGCCGACCAGGCCTGTACCAGCTCAGCGGGAAGTGCCACCATGTCTGTCCAGAGGACTACGAGCCCAATGACAAACTAATGGAGTGCACACCACAGGGTCAGTTGAACATCTATCAACGATGCATATCTTACAGAGCAATCCAATTTCACACTGTCGAGAATTAGCATGGAATTATCATATCGATGTTCTTTTTCTCTTGTCAGTGCACTGCAAAGTGGCTGAGTGGAGTGAGTGGAGCCCATGTTCTCGGTCTGGTAGAACCTGTGGCTTCAAGCGGGGCAAGGAGGCCCGCACACGGCAGGTCCTCCAGTACCCGTCTCCCTTCGGTAAACCCTGCCCTGAGATCTCAGAGGTCAGAGACTGCCTGGTGAGGAGGAGGGAGTGCCCAGGTAAACAAAAAAGGAAAAGTGTTACAGTGACAGAGTTGCAAGATTTCTGTGCCCGCGTTTCAGTATGTGACAGATCCTCAGTCGATGCCTTGTTGACATGATCCAGCATCTAAACCGTAGATTTAAAAAAAAACAAACTAAAAACTGGAACACACTAGACACAGTCTGTTGCTGACACTAGCTGCTGCTGACCCAACAAACTCACTGCCAACGTTGAATTTGTGACACATGGCACAAGTTCCTCTCTATGAATTCCAGACCTTGCTGCTTCAGCTTGTACAATCAGAGCTGGTCGTTCTTCCGCTCAGGACTATGAGTGTTTACTCAGAGGATTGTCACTGTGGTCAGAGTGAGGACAGCGGGGGGGAACACACATGTGGGATGTTGCAATGGGTATGTTGTGTGTTTTCCCATGAGAGCGCCTCAGTTTTTTTTAACAGCATAACCACTTTCTCTGCTGCTGGTAAACAGGGAATAGCACGATCACTTCTAATGAATAGAGTGAAAAAGTGCTTTCAGAGGTCTCATTATAAAAGCCAGTGCTGTGGAGCATTTATGATCGCTTCATGTCATGTGTGTGCTGCATGTGTGTGGTTACTGAGGTGGTTGGCGGCTACGGCTGGTTGTTTTTTAGCCTGGGCTCTGTAGTGTTAAATGACAGATCGCAGACAGGGTAGGAGGCTGAGATCCAGCCCCCCGGGGCCTCACACTTACAGAACAAACACTGAGTGTATGTGTGCATGTGTGTGTTTCCTCGCATGTCTGTGTGTCTGTGTGATGCAGCAGAAACAGCCAGCTCAACATCAACATCCTCCCCCTGGGAGGCACGCGGCGTCTAGGGGATCAGTATTGGTTTATCCCCACAGCTGCCAACACACACACTGACTGTCTCTATCTATCGCTCTCTCACACACTCACACACACACACACACACACACACACATAGACGCAAACCAATGTACACACAAATCCAGATCCACCCTCTCCATTTCAAACAACACAATTTTACACTTGCGCACTCACACAGGGACACCATTACACACAGAGAATGAGAGACACATGCACACACACATTCAGTCTCACTAAAGTATCTACCCGTTAGTGGTAACTGGAGTTGTACTGTTGGTAATTTTTGAACTGAGTCAACAAGGTTGATGTGATTTGTAATGCAGACTCTGGAATTGGGGGGTATCGCCGACTATCTCACACACACACACACAAAAGAAAACACAGACCCCCATATAAGCTCACTGTTGACGCTCAGAGAGAGCTGGGCTGAGACCAAGACTTTAGCGTAGAGTGGACAGCTCTTTTCATCGAGCCAGAGCATGTTGAAGACATGAGGGCTGAAGAAAGAAAGAAAAAGAAAGAAAGAAAGAAAGAAAGAAAGAAAGAAAGAAAGAAAGAAAGAAAGAAAGAAAGAAAGAAAGAAAGAAAGAAAGAAAGAAAGAAAGGGATGTTTCATGTAGTCTCGTACTCTGCAAACCCCATTTATCGCCTTCGCCCCCACATGTGATTACCTAGTTGTCCCCACTCCAACAGCATCCGCAGTGAGTAAGAGCTAATTATCTGCCTTGGTGGATCTTCTCCTCGCTGTTTATATTATGCACACGCTAGGAGGTCAGTGGTCCGACCTCAGAGAGCCCCCAGTAATCCTCTAGCAGCCCTCAGACACTGATACATCCTCCTACTCCCCTTTCTTTCCGCCTCCTTTGCATTTACTCCCCTTGGCTTCTTCTCCCCCCCTCTATCCTGTCTCTCCCCATCCCATCCTTCTCCTGGCTACATCACTCCATTGCTCCATATGACTGCTAAGTCTTTGTTCATCTTCTCTCACCTCCTGTTTGTCCTCCTCTCATTCACTCACTATGCACGTGTATCTTTTTCCAGCTTATAAAGGGTTTAAATTTCTTCATCCTGTCCTTTTCTGTGTTTTTTCTTGCTCCTTTTGCCTTATTCCAAATGTATGTTTGGCCTCTACATAAACATAGGCAAATTATTATTAATTATTAAATTCATTTGACTTATTTAGTCATTATCTTCATGCTTCTCTCTTGCATCTGAACAAATAAGAATCAATTTTGTAAGGTAGGCTCTATGATATGATCAAGCAGAGACCCTAATCATGAATCTAGAGCATGAAGATTAGCTTAGCTTAGCATTAAGACTGGGGCCATATCTCATTTGTTTACTATGTGAAAAAGTTCATAGAAAAACTGTTCAACCTGGAGTTACATGTAACTCTTAAGGCCAAGCTACTGAGCTAGATAAGCAACACATTTAACGGACAGGTATGAGAGTGGTGCTGATCCTATCCACTGACTGTCAGCAATAATACAAAGAATGACAAAGTCTGTATGAGCTATTCTGTTTAGAAGTTTATTTTGACAGAGCCGCTGAAAAATCCCAACTTCTGATTGGTCCTGATTAAACCTACTGTATAAACAACAGTTCAACCAGTGAAATTACAGGTATCACATCAGAGAAGCTGTAAAACAGTAGGAAACAGTCTCCCACATTTAGACTTGTAGTCATAAAAACTTGGCTGTGATTCCTCTGTTATCAATGGTCAGTGATTACGACTGTTTATCCAGCTTATAAAGGGTTTAAATTTCTTCATCCTGTCCTTTTCTGTGTTTTTTCTTCAGAGAAAAACTGTTCAACCTGGAGTTACATGTAACTGTTACACATTTAACGGACAGGTATGAGAGTGGTGCTGATCCTATCCACTGACTGTCAGCAATAATACAAACAATGACAAAGTCTGTATGAGCTATTCTGTTTAGAAGTTTATTTTGACAGAGCCGCTGAAAAATCCCAACTTCTGATTGGTCCTGATTAAACCTACTGTATAAACAACAGTTCAACCAGTGAAATTACAGGTATCACATCAGAGAAGCTGTAAAACAGTAGGAAACAGTCTCCCACATTTAGACTTGTAGTCATAAAAACTTGGCTGTGATTCCTCTGTTATCAATGGTCAGTGATTACAACTGTTTACACACACATCCTCATCCGCCACCATCTCTCTCAAGTCAATGTTGGCTAATTTGTCCTTCGCGCGACCTCCTGTTCACCTCTCTATCTCTGCGTGTGCCCCCTGCAAACCTTAGCCCCCTATAACTCCCACACACAGACACACACACACACGTACAAGCACATACACTGACCATACACAGGGGTATTGTTACATACACATACACACACCCCCACAACCCCCCTCATGACATCCTGGTGGCCATGCGGCTGGCATTCCACTTGTGGGACAGCCCATAGCCTTTAATCCCAGCCTGGCTCCCGCCAAAAGCTCCCCGGACGACAGAACGCCTGCCACGGAGGATGTGCGACCATAAAACACACACTGAGCCTCTGACCACAGACACACACATACACACCTCCCTTTACCCTCAGTGCCCCTCTGCTCCCTCACTTGATCTGACTCTGTTCCTGTCCTCTCCACTTCATGTTGTTCTCTCTCTCTGGGTTGGTTTCACCTACATGCTCTCAAACTGTGTGCAGTGTCCACTTCAGTAGAGTCGTTCCCTATGAGCTCCGTACAGTTTACCAATGCCTGCCCTCTGTTCAAGTGCCGAAATTAGAAATTATATTGCAGACACAGAACATTCAGAGGGTCCACAGTGGTGGTTTAGTTGACAGTGAGTCGGTAGAGGATCAAGCAAAATAACGGGATGAAAAGGTTCCTGCAAAACTAGAGATTATAGGAAATGTTCATTACATAATAATCCATGCAAAGAATGTGGTACTAACTGTTTGCAGAACTTAACAGGAGAGTCAGTGCTTTAATTAAATGCAGATGGGTTATTATATATAATAGTATTTACATGAATGTGTTTTATTGTATTAATATATTAAATTATTGATAATGAGTTAATAAAAGATAAATAATGTTGAGGAGCATAGATTGTACAGTGTGTAAAAAAAGTGTGTGTGCAAGAAGAAAAGCTGCACATCATAAAGTCTAAGTGACTAGTTCAAGTGTGACCTTAAAGGCAGCACATAAATCTGTGTTTGTCATTTGATTTTTATACTTTGGACAGAGCCAGCTAGCTGTTACCTCTATTTTCTGCCATTATTGTTGAAATAGGCTAATCCTCATGAAGAGTCAAAAATATGTATTTCCCAAAATGTCAGACATTCTTTCCCTTTTGGAAAGATGTTTCATTGCAACACCGATATGAAACTATAAACACAACAAATTCTCTTGGAAAACCTGTGTTGACATATTGTACTTGGTACAACTTAACAATCTGAGAAATGTTAATACTGTTCAAATCCCACAGTGGGTCAAAACTGGACAAATGGAAGGTCTGAAAATTAATATTTTCAAAATGTTTTCAGTACCTTCCAAAGCCTCTGGAATAAGTGACCAGGAATAATGTGATGTTGCCCTCACTGTTCTATTAAGTATAGTTCAGAGTAAAGTTCTTCAGTTGGAGCTATGTGGAACCCTTTCGTAAACTTCTACCCTTAAGTGAAATATTTTCATCATGAATACAAGTTCCAATGTGCAACATAACTGAGAGGCCTTCATGAGGTGTCCCAAAAGCCAAGCACTCCATCACTGCCATTCTCACAGTGCCAATAACATTATTCAACACAAGGCTTTAAAATAGTCCATCAGAACTTGTTCCAGCTACCCAGTTGCAGGTTGGTTTGATAAACACTCTCCTAATCACCTCATCACGGACATGGATTAGGTTTCTCCTCTGGCTGGACAAAAGCACAGGGGCTACAGTATGACTAATCCACTGAACTTGTAAATAGTTATGGTGTCAGGATAGTGAAAACAATGAGAGCGAAGGGGACTTCCTGTGTTTATAGAGGACGAGGGGCAGACCCCAAATGAGTCAGTGCACCAGATTACTCCTTCAGCCCATTCATCCATCCATGCGCTCTGCTGTCTTCACTATCTTTTTACGTTTAATTCCCGACCAAACCACTTAAATGCTGAGCTGTTTAATATGTTAAAATGATCTTTAATCATTTTAACATATACATATACCCCCCCACCCCCACCCCAGTCTACTTGCACTTTCATTTTTCCTAGAGGGGAGATACAATGGACAGGTACTGCTTGGTAACACTAGCTCAGACATGGTAGAATAAGAGCTCAGCTTTCATTAATGAACACAGAGGGAGATGATGAGCATAGGTGGGCCGAACATGAAGCTGACAGAAGAGAGACGGTGAGATCTGGTTCTCTCTCTCCCCCCGTGTCTGTGCCTACTGCCTACTTCAGCAGTTTCACAATCCCCAACTGGCCAGCCAAGCAGCCAAGCAGGCCGTGCCGCTCTGCTCCACTCACACATGAACAGCAACAGTACAACAACAGGAAAGGGCCTCCTCTGCTTTCACTCGCAGGTCCCGTCTCCAGCCTCCCTGGGGGTGGATCTTGTTATTATCATTAATGGCTGTAGCCCGGGGAGAGATAAAACTTCAGCATTCCAAAACTCCTGGTCTTGTTTATGAGATGGTGTCGCAAGAACAGATAAACTCTGGGTTTATTTAAAGGTTTTCTATTTTGGACAAAGGTCTGCTCATCACAGTGAAGGGGATGCAGCAGCTGGTAGTCTGGCAATGAGGCTGCTATCTGTGGTTAAGGACTGACATCTAGTGGTGACCCCAGAACATTGCAATGACTACTGTCAGTGAAATGCGTTTTAACATTTTTCACTGTAGATGCTGATTACTCTTGTGATTGTGAAAAGCTAATAATGATGCATGGTGGGATGTTGTCTAAAGTTTTATAAACTCCCTTTGACATCACTCAGCCTAAATTAAATGAATGGGAAAAAAAATCATATTTATGGATTTTTTTTTTTCAAATTCCAGGAGGACGGAAGAGCAACGAGCGGAGAGATCGGAGAAACCGCAACAACCGCAAGGATAAGGAGAACCGAGAGGGGCGACGAGAGAGGAAGAGGGACAGGGAGCGAGAGAGGGAGAGGGAGAGGCACCCAGGTGAACGTGAAGACTCTGATAACAGGAACAAAACAGAGCACAGGCACCGCAGAGGTCACGACACAGAGCCTGTCTCCCCCGATGGCGGCCTCGTACAGTAGTGCTTCAGCACCTCCAAAGCGTTCTCCACTTCTCCTCCTATTCTTCATCCTTCCTTCCAAACTTCCCCACCCTCACCCGCTGTCTGCCCACCTCGCCCCCTCTCTGCAGGGGTGTTGCTGCTACCTGTACGATTTGAAATTACTGTTTGTGCACAAATGGGCTACGGCACATTCAGCCACAAGGCTTGGGCCACTTTGAACTTAAAAGTTGTTGTTGTTTTTTTTCTACCCTGTAGCCCTGTCTACTCCTTTACTCCCACAACTGAGAGAGTCCCTGTATAAAAGTGCAGGAGACACTGCTAAGACTGCTGTTGGGACTAATGATCATAGTGTCTGAAACAGTGAGGAGGACTGGCTGACGGATGAACAGTAAGACAAAGACATTACACTATGTGCTTGTTGATATGGTTATTTAATGGGGCCCTGGTACAACATTGTCGTCTTGGATTTGAATGTAGATTTTGCAACATTATGTAGAACAATTGTTTATTATTGTTGTTCCTGTTATTTAGATTTCTTTATTTTATTTGGTGCAGAATTTGTAAAGAAAAAAAAATAAAAACAAGTTTACTCTCACCATCTTGTGACATTTTCATAATCACTGCAAATGACAGATGCAGGTGAAACTGCATGCTGCAAGTCAAAGGAGTAAGGTAAAAAAAATGAAAAGCCATTTCAAACTGTTCTATATGTGTTGGACAAAAGCTAGTTTTATCCAGATAAGTAATAAATCTAACCTACCACTGTTTTTTTCCTCTGTGTAAATGGAATCTGTGCTCCATGACTAGGAAACCAGAAGCACCTGTATGTCAAATAAAACTATAATGGGTTTGTACCTGTGTCTGTTATCCCTTTTCTCACCCGAAAGTAATCTCGTTAAAATCCATTTAAAAATGCTCTTAACCTTTAAACATAAAGTGAACCTCAGTTCAGTTAACAGCAACTAGTTGTTGGATAAAATGTTACCACAGCCACTTTTGGATGTAGCATTAACAGAAGGAAGCTGGAACCCCCCATTATTTAACACTTGTCACAAATACTGACAATTCAGCTTTTGTGTGACTAATATTTCAAATATGTTTCGGCAGATTATCCAGATATACAAAGTCCACAGTGAGAAAGGCTTATCACTCATTCATAACTAATCTAACATTAACTTGTTCCTCACCTCACGCAATATTGTTAATCACAGACAATACTAAAAATATGTAAAGCAAACTTCAAAGTAATATTGTTAAACCTAATTCATTCATATCACTTATAGTTTTATATATCTGAGCGTGTAAACATTTCATTGGTTTGTCAGTGAACCGGTTTAGATGCGAGGGATTATGACGTCTGTCTGGATTAACTTTAGTTTCATGAAAAGTATTGGTAAAAGTCTGGTCACTGTCTCAGTTTGACATTACTACACATTATTTTTGTGTAACAAAAACAACAAATAAAGGATGTTTTGTTAAAGCAAACCTGTTTTATTGGTGGAGTGAATATTTTGTTCATCAGTAACATCTATTTGCATCAAAAGGCATGATGACAGTATTCCCTCCTTTCATTTAGCAGAGAGCTCCACAGTAATACAGTGTACAATAAAATGAAGTACATTTTGTTGAGTGGACATTTGTAAAATTGTACCATACAGCATGTACACAAATTATAGGTGGAAAACAAAGCTATGGTTGAGAAGGTCGAGGAAAGAAGGAAAGGGATCATACTGCTAAAACAAAAACAAAAGAGAGGAAACACTGTGACAGACCTTGAGGTTTAACCAAATGACATTTAAGTTAAGACAGAACAAATTACCAATCAAAGCTGCTGTGTTTGTTTGTCAAATGACTAAGTGCTCCCTGTTCACTTCATTTTTGCCACAAAATCCTCGCCCTTCTTGATCGAAGCCTTCAACTCATCAATAGCCTCGACAACTAGCTTCTCCTCAAAGGCAGACAGCTTTCCTAGCCCTAGGTTCTTCTCAATGCCGTTCTTCCCCAGGAGGAGAGGTGTGGAGAAGTACTTGCACTCTGTCTCCTCAGATCTGACAAAGGCGCACTCCACAACACCTTCCTTTCCATTCATGGCATCCAGGACGGAGAAGGTGAAACGGGCACCAGCATAAGCCATGGAGAGGGTAGCAGACCCGGCTCCAGCCTTGGCCTTCACTACCTCTGTGCCAGCCTCCTGGATCCTGCCGGTCAGTGCAGCCAGCTGGTCAGGAGGGAACTCTACCTTGGGTGTGCAGTGAGAAATCAGGGGGATGATGGTCTTTCCAGCATGACCTCCGACAACCGGCACGTTGACGCGAGCTGGGTCAAGGCCTTTGAGCTCCGCCACAAAGGTGTTTGCTCTGACAATGTCCAGGGTGGTGACGCCAAACACCCTGTTGGGGTTGAACACGCCGTGCTTCTTCATGACCTCTGCAGTAATAGGGATGGTGGAGTTGACAGGATTGGCGATGATGCAGATCATAGCTTCGGGGCAGTGGCGGGCGCAGGCGTCGGCCAAGGTGGCAACAATGGTGGCATTGGTGTTGAAGAGGTCATCACGGGTCATGCCAGGTTTTCTGGGCACACCGGCTGGGATGACCACGACGTCGCAGTCCTTGAGAGCAGCAGCCAGCTGGTCGGGGCCCATGTGCCCGGTTACCTGCGCCCGTGTCTCTATGTGGCTGAGGTCTGCTGCCACCCCGGGAGTGTGGGCAATATCATAGAGGGAGAGGTGACTCACCAGGGGGCTATTCTTGAGCAGCAGGGACAGCGGCTGGCCTATACCGCCCGACGCTCCCAGCACCGCCACCTTAGCGTTGTTCTGAGTGGAGGTGGAGAAGCACCGGACGAGGCTGGCGGTGGGTCTCACGGCACGGGAAAACATTCTGCTTGCTTCTTGCGGTTCTTTTCTTTTATTTGGTGTAAGTAAATGACAGCTCAAGAGCCCCTCTCCTCTGTGACACCAACGTCCTCTAGCCACGAGCGAACCGGAAGGCTGGTGCGCTGTCGTACGTCGAAAATAAAGGTCGTGCGACTTTTACGTCAAGCTGCGTCAGCGCGTAGATTTGCGTCGACGTCTTCATCTCGGGTTCTTCTTTGCGCAGGAAAACAAAGCCAGTTCACATAGGAAGTCGGGAAATTAGCATCGGACGCGGGTTCCGCCACACAAGCTGCGACTGTAAACAAGACGAGCGCGTTTTAATCTAACGGCACGGTACGTGTGCGGAGAGATTGTTTCTCCTGTGATGTTTGTCACCCGCTAAAAATACGCTAGCACCGCCAGATGAACTCCGTCTATTTGCTGGAGTGAGAGTGCTGCCCTCGGCTTAGCCACCGTTAGCTACAACAGGTCTCATTGTTATGGTCGCATTGTCAGTCGGTAAATGCTTCAGTGTTGATTGACTCGAGTTTGAATTTTTAATGGAAACAGTCAAACGCCTCGCTTGTGAACTGCAGCTCTGCATCTGATGTTAGCTAAACAAATATGGTCATAAACTGTCATCAGTTAATGTTGATATCGTTAGCTGCTGTCATTACTTTTGCAACGTTAGCTGTGCACATCACTAGCCTCGTGAGGCCAGAACGGTCAGTGCAAACAAGTTATGAGGCACATGCAGTCAGTAAACAGAGTAGCCCTTTAGTCCAAGACACTCAAGTGACCTCCAGAATTTCACAGTCCCATTATTTGTAGCCAATCTGTTTTCAAATCAGGTCAAATGGTTTGTCCTACGTCGGTAATTATTTGGTTGTCCAGTGACGTTTACATCGGGGTTAGCTTGATATTAGCCGTCATTGATGTTATAACATGTTGGACTAAATTCATTTTTTCCACCTGCTTCTTTCTTTTGGCATTGACAGGTTTGAAGGTCCATCAGCTCCCCTAATGATTCATCAGCATTAAGCTTCTTATAGTAAGTAGTCATATTTAGAGATTTTGCATTGGTAGTTAAATGTAATCATGACATTAGCAGTGAAATTAAGATCAATACTTTGATGACAACAACAAAATAATAACCACAATAATGCTCAGATATTTTTGTCTATTTTCATTCAGTGTATTAATCCTACACAATTACAAATATGTATGACAATTCTTACATGCCCACTAAATCCATTATTTACAATTGTTTTTCTCCCCCAGTACTTCCTAAGGATGGCTAGTTGTGGGGAGGTAGACCACTCTGTTAGCTCGCTTCCATCCAGTAAAAAAGGCAGCAACAGCGGTGGTGGAAGTGGGAGTGCAGATTCCTCATGCTCTGGCTCCAGCACTTCATCCCAGGCCCTGTCTGTACCAGAGTGTGCAATCTGTCTGCAGACCTGTGTCCACCCAGTTCAACTGCCATGCCATCACGTCTTCTGTTTCCTGTGCGTGAAAGGAGCATCATGGCAAAGCAAACGATGCGCCCTCTGCAGACAGGAAGTACCAGATGACTTCCTGGAAAGGCCTACTCTTCTATCACCAGAGGAGCTGAAAGCATCAGCAGGAGGTCGTGGTGGTGCGTCAAGTGATCACGCCTGGTATTATGAGGGTCGTAATGGTTGGTGGCAGTATGACGAACGAACCAGCCGTGAGCTGGAGGACGCGTTCTCCAAGGGCAAGAAAACAGCTGAAATGCTGATTGCTGGGTTTTTGTATGTTGCTGACTTGGAGAACATGGTGCAGTACAGGCGCAATGAGCATGGCCGGAGACGCAAAATGAAGAGGGACATTTTGAATATCCCAAAGAAGGGAGTGGCAGGACTGCGTTTGGACACTGAGGGAGTTACTGGAGCCCTTGGGGCAGCAGGTCGAGAAAACTCTGCTGATGGAGCTGATACCACAGTAGCAGGTGTACAGCAGCAGGTTACAGGTATCTCATCTACGGTTACAGCCACAGCCAGACCTCCCACCTCACTTGGGGGTCAGCCTGGAACAAGTTCTAGCCCCTCTCTGGAGGATGCTCTCTCCCAGCTGCAAATCAGTCCCAGGCCCACACCCTCTAATGAGAGGCCTGCGGCTGGGGAAGGAGAGGAAGAAGATGAAGAGGATGAGGAGGAGGCTTCACCCTCTAGGTCCTCTGATCCTCACACATCTGTGGACGAGTCTGGCTCTGGAGACTGGAGTGATGATGAGGAAGAGGATGACGAAGATGAGGAGGGGGGAGATGAAGAGCGTGTGGAACCATGGGAGGATAGGCCACGAAGGCAAAGACTGAATCAAGAGGACAGAGCCCCTCCTGGTGCAGAGTCTGCCTCTCCTTCTTCCTCATCCAGTAGCAATGGAAGGTCCAGAATGCCTGATGGCCAGTGTACAGTGACTGAAGTGTGAAGTCATCACTGAAAATGCTCCATTCCACTAATTTATTCCTGACTTTATGTTGTCTTTCGCTCAGTCACAGATTGGATGTGGGTGGATTGCTTGGTACAGGAAAAATCGTACACTCATAAACAAATATGACCTGTTTTTAGTAAGCACCTCAGTTTTAGAAGTGATGTTGGGCTTCATGTCCAAGCCCTGGGCATTCTTTTACAGAGACATGAGGCTCCAGGTGGTAAACAGGTAAATTAATACAGTAGGTTGTTTTGCGCTATTAAGCCTTGTTTTCAAAATTCTCTTGCCCATATTGGCTGGTAGGTTTAAGAGACTGAGGTGAAGTTCAGCAGCCACCAGCCTGCACATATTTAGTTATTTGGTTGAGTAAGATGATTTGTGAGCCTGTTTTTGCAAAACATAGATATTATTGTTTTTAACCTGATAAAGAGGACTTGTGAGTGTCCCATCCAGATTTGTGATGTGCAGTGAAAGAAGGCATAAATGGGGATGTTACTCCTGGAAATGGAGCTGTGTCATCTTACATGATTGTGAACAGCTACATTCTTATCATCTAAATATTAACTCTCTCAGCTAACATAGCACACAGAGGGGCTTGTTGGAGCTCAAGTCATCTGACTAGACTTGGAAAGAATTGAATCCTTAATGAAATGTTCCCCACCAACACTCTACCTTTAGTCATTGCTGTACTTCCGATTTAACAAATTATGAGGTATCGATAGAGTGTCATTTCAGAGTAGACTGTTGTTAAAAGGTTGTTTATACAGGTAAAGAAATTAAACAAAAGAACTTAATGATGCACTAAATCTAAGTAGGTATTCCATACTTCATGTTTTACAAATGAAGGGCTCCCTCAGGAGCCCACAGAAGTATTATGCTGCCACAGTTCAGTTAATCTGCAGCAGCATTCTGAAAATTTAATATCCTCAAATGTAGAGATTAAGGTACCAGGCTGAACTGACTTTGCGTAATTGATGTACATAACAAATTCATCTTAACCTTTCCCAGCTTTCAATAATTGGCCTTTCAATGTGAAGTATTAGTGTTTTACTTTCAAAACTATTCAGACATCTGGTCTTCATTAGTATTCTTATGGTCCCTAACGTATTTCTCAATTGGTGTGAAGATTGTGATTCGTGTGTGTTTGACGAGAGAGTTATTTAGACACCACTGGCTGGCAGGACGTTGATAAATTGATCATCTTTGAGTTTGGTTTGTGTAAATGTTTTTAATTTGTTTGTTTCGCGTTTTCTTACGGTTGTAAATTCTTTTACGTATGACGTTTGAGGCAGTAGGAAAACAAAAACATGACAACTACTGGCCATCCTGCAGACATTTGAACCTTGTTATTTTTATATTTCTGACATGCTTACATCATCAGCTTTTAGACTTTCCACTCTGAAAAATAAAATTTGTGTAACAGTTTTTGCTTGGCAATTTTTTTTGTTTGTAATTTAAGAATAAATTGTGTCATTTCATCATCCTAAAATGAAATTTTCCAGATCTTGTTTTTCAATTATGGTAATATTATCACATTAGCACAGCAACAAAGCATCCAGTTTGACTCAAATCACATACATTACACATTGACACAAATAACTGATTAATGCATCGTAAAAAGATACTTTCAACTGGTCTAAAATACCTACATTGTGCGTTACACCCACTTTGTATATTGGAGACCATGTGAACAATTATATTTATCACAGTGACCACTCCCTCATTTACCTTGTCAGTCCTTGGTACTCTCACCACAACAGTAATTTGCACTCCAGCTGGAAACATGACCTCCAGAAGGGGAACAGAAGCTTAAAGGCTGGTCTCGACCAGGGATCTGTCCCATTATTGTCACTTCCATCTGTTCATGTTTGTGCTTTTGCAGTATGAGCTGCCTACAGCTGAGAATCGCACTGTAGAAAAGAAAAACAGTAGGGATGGATGAGTCAACCAAGCTACACCAGGACAGAGAAATATGAGGTAATCACTGAACTCCCAGAAGGTAAAGAGAAACGATGTGTGGCAGCATCACTCTTACTCCCACAGACAGATGTTGCTGCCTCCTGCTTCTAATAATCCATCAGTGTTCACATCTGTAACTTGCTATTTGTCTGCTCCAACTATCATCTAATCACCATATTCACACACATCCTTCCACTGCTCAACTAATGGAGACAGAAGGGATATAGAGGATGTGGAATGTCCTTTGATGTACGGCTTTGATTTCATCAGTACCAGTAATTAACAAAAGACAATACAGTATAAGACTATAGCCATAGACTGATGCAGTGCATAATAACTGTAAATTGAAAATACTATTTTGGATAAAAGACTTATTGCCCTTTTATCACCTGTGTCTATCTTCACACAAAAAACATATAAACGAAACATCAGTAAAGTCAGTAGGTCACTGAGTTGTTTTTGAAAACGTCTTTGTTTGAGATTGTATCTTCTGGGTTCTGTAGGAGAGAGACTGTCACCTGTTTATTTGTGTTTGGACTTGCTGGCGAGGGCCTGCAGATTAGCCGGACTGCCCCACACTGTCCCAAATGTATTCATCTCGGTCCTCAGGGCCTCGAACAGAGGAAGCTCTCTCCCTGACACCACCACCTTCTTCACAGCCTGAATCACGGGGACAGGTCCTTTCACATAACTGCTGAGCCACTTCTCAGCCTGCTGTAGACGAGTCTCACTGTCCTCTGTATGGGAGTCCTCCAGGACTCCGTCTGCGAGTCCGATCTGCAGTCCGAGTTTGGGGTCCACTTTCAACGCCCCACTGAGGAGCTTCAGAGCCGACTGGCTCCCAACGATATGGACAAGTCTCACACCGCCGCCCCAGCCAGGAACCAGTCCCATGTGTTTATGGACAAACTGGATCACACTGTCGGATGCCATTAACCTAAAAGCGAGTGATAGCAAACAGATATCAAATTATTTTCTATTTTTGGATAAAAGTTTCAGAGTAAAATAGATGTTTGCAATTTGTTCAACTGTGTGAAAATCATTGCCTGAAATCACATGCAGTGGTGAGTTCTGCACCTCCTCCCAGTGCTCTCCCCTCCACCAGCGCCACAGAGATCAGAGGCAGCCTGCACTGAGAAAACTATTCTGTCAGCATATTGCAATATGGCCGAATAACAAGACCTTTAAGCTCAGACTGGTTGCTACAGTCTGCATAGATATTTAGTGGAAAATGAGAACTTTTACCTGAGTAACCTTGTGAGAGCATTCTGCATGAACATACACATCTGCCTCCCATCCTACAAGGCAAAAGAAACATCTAAGGCGCTAAATACTGAAGTCTCAAGCACAAGCAGACTGACTGTGACATAAACAATCGTACAGACAGAAGGAGAGGTGGTGTGAAAATTTACTTTTACTCTTCTACCTGTGGGTTAGATATCGCCCTCACAGCATTGAGGTCTGATCCGGAGCAGAACGTTTCAGCTGCACCTCGGACAATGAGGCCTTTGCCGTCTGTCCAGTTCTCCAGCTGGGTCACCCGTTCCTCCAGGTCCACCATCATACTGCCTGGGAGGAAGGCAGAGATCCGTTTAAGCAAATGCACCAAACTAGGGAGCACTGTGATTTGATTGTGTCATTACCAAAATGCCAAATCCACACATAAACCTGACGTTCACTCTCCTTACCAGAGAAGGCGTTCTTGCGGGATGGGTTGTTGATGGTGAGTACAGCGATACCAGAGTCCTGCTTGAGCAGATCGATGGAGCCTCCAGGAAAACCCATGAGTTTCTCTCTTATCTCCGCCTGGTTGAAGCCATGGGTGCTGGAGTAAACACTGCTGCTCTGCAACAACCTTAAAGAAACACCATGTATAAATAACATAAATGCTGCCTGCCTTACGAACATTACTGTCCATGTGATCAGATGTGTGTGATAAATAACCAAGTGATAAATAATGCTTGCGAGTCTGTTACCTGCACCAGGCTCCACAGCTACTTCTGCTTTTTAGAAGTAGCTGCCTCAGCGCACAGAGAGTCATCCTGCTGCTGCAAATACTGTATGAGAGCACATGAGGTACATGAGAACAAATATAACTAAAATAGTTATAATGTATTTAATTAGCGTTATCGACTTTATGAGAAGCTTTGGGTGGAGAAGAATGATTGATGATTGTAAACGTGAATAAAAAAAGAAGCAGTAATCAGAGGACTCATTGTGTGTTCTTGATACGTGAAAGGACAGCATACATTATGAGGAAGTAAATGAAAACACTGATTACAATGGCCAAGGTAATGGAAGGCTTTTCACCCTGTATGTAATAATGATGACAAATTCACGAACACTGGCATGAGTGTCCACTTCTAGTGTCCTCGCTGACTGCAAACCCTGCTTCATAACACAAACCCCGGGGTCTGTTTCAAACAGTTTCCTACTACACAACGCATTTCAGATGTAAACATAAGCAACCCCCCGAATCGTAACTGACACAGAAGATTCGAATAATTTTGCAGAAACGTAAATATATTCCTTTACTTCATAAAACAAAAGAGGAAATGCTTGGTATAACTGTTAGTGTAACGCTACAACAGTAACACAAACATTTCATCAACAGAACTCACCTTGGTTGTCGCGTGGTGTTGCTTTGAAATACGTCCCCCTAGAAACTGCAGCTCCTTGGAAATAGATACAGCAACACACACAAACACACATTTCTCCACAGGGGGGTGCTATGCAGCAATTAATTTCACCTCCTGCAACGTGACATATAATATCTAATGATTGTGTAATTACAACATCGAGATTGAGTTTATTTAATTTATTCTAATTTAATTTATTCTATGATGTCATTCATCAGCACCACTCTGTAAGAGGAGGCGATTGAAAAGGAGTTTCTCTTCTACTCTCAGACCAAAGCAGTCCTCCAGCTTTAACTTACTTGTTTTTCTGTTGTTGTGGATGGAGGCTGGTCGTTCCAGTTTTTGTGTTTTTGTTTGTGGCTTTGTTAGCTTAGAGAAGGAAGTCCTCAGTCCTACAGCCCATTGTGCAACTGGCCCAGACTTCCTTTGTGTTTTTGTTGTTTTTGGCCAGCTGCCAGTTTTTTTATTGTTTTGACCCTTGTTTCAATGTTGTCTTGTAAATAAATTATATTTCCAAACTGATCCTGGTTTTCCGATTTTCCTGTTCACCAGGATGATCTAAATGCTTTTCCTGTGGCCATAACACAGGTTAATGCATTGCACGGAGAAATATACTCATTGTCTGCCACAGCTTTGTAAACACATGCCACTGAGAAACTGGCTTCACAGACATGTCCTTATTCAGTAGTACTGACAATAGACTTTACATAAGACCTACTTGTTTGTTACAGCACTGGGCAAGAAAATAAACAGCTATATTAATGTGGCTCTTTCAGTACAGTGCAATGGCCTTTTAAGGTCAAAGGCCAATAATAGCATATGCTATTTGTTTTTTGAATAAGAATAAGAATAAGAATAAGAATAAGAATAAGAATAAGAATAAGAATAAGAATAAGAATAAGAATAAGAATAAGAATAAGAATAAGAATAAGAATAATCTTCCTATAAAACCCCTTGTTTGAGAAATATAGTGTATTTTTAGTCACTGTGTTAAGGTGCAATTTTGTATCAAGACAGGCAATAGCAAGTGAGGAATACTCAGCGTGTGAAGGAAACAGAGTGAAAGAATTATATTAAACCAAGAGATGTGCAGGAAAAGGAGGGAGATGTGCCAAAAACAGAGCGAGGCTGTGGCACTTCCTGTCCTGTGGTCTGATCTATGACTACTGGGAGCATAAATCTTCAGTTCTATCCACACATCCTCTGTCGCTATTTGCAGTCCTGAACAGCCCCAGTAAAACAAACCAGAGAAAACCAAAATACCTTTCTGTTTCACTGGAGTCACTGAGGAATCCCGCACTATGCCCGACCAAACGACATCGGAAATGAAAAACTGTGCATAGCGTTGCTGTCATATCATGTACAACACTGATTTAACATCACGTATAAATCTATGGGGTTTTTTTTCTATTTTTTAACAACTACGCTCAAAGGAATCAGTCGTATAGTAACCAGCTTTCAGTGATCGCAATCACTGAGATCACTTCGTTTATTTTTTTCCGACACTGTAGGGCTGGCATCAATACCAGTGGAGTAATGTTTCTTTTTGTCCTATATGGATGGTGTAATGTCCCTCAACCATTAAAAGGTCATCAACTGGGACACAGTACATTGCATCCAGGACTGGAGTGGAGTCAACTCTGCTTTAAAGCCCACACTTCTCTGGTCTATTTTAAAGTGGGGAAGGAATTCAAAAAGGTCGATGGGACTCTTCCCAAACAGGCATTCCAGACACACTGACTCTCCTGCTCCTGCTCTGTACAGTACATTCTGCGTGGTCAGCTAGCCCCCAACCTGTCTTTAAATATCATTCTGTGAATTGCAGTACCTGCAGGACAGGGCAGCTTTGTGGAATTTACATGCATAGTAGTCTCTGACTGTATTTTACTGACGGTCTCACTGGCTTAAGTGTTAAGTGATTGACAGGCAACTGGTCCCGAACGTTTCTCTTCCTTCACAGATGTTTTATGATCCATGCAGGTATCAGTGATGCAGCTGTAGACTCCATCTGATAACCCAAGCCTGTCTGAAATTACTATCCAGTAAGAGTAAGAGAAAGAGAGTTTCACAGATTTGTCAATATGCATGCCCAACTCTAGCTGTATGTACAATATGTGTGTGCGTGTGTGTGTGTGTGTGCGTACTGCTTGCAGCCCCTACAGTGATGCATCAGCGTACCAATCGATATGCAGCTGTCTGGGGCTCCACAGGAAGTCAGAGAATGTACTGCAGTCAGCATGGCTCTATACCAACTCACCCAGATAAGAAAATATACACACACACACACACGTGCGTGCGCACACACACACACACACAAACATGTTAAGAGAGATCTGATAAGTGGCAGTAATGGTCTATTTCAGAGCAGGAAGAATGGCAGGTTGGCAGGTGCCAGTGGCTCTCCAGGGACTGGAGGTTTCCTGTGAGGAGTGTTGGAAAGATGTTAGAGCAGGGGGGCAGAGGACCAGTAGACACGACTGGTACATGGTCAATGAACACTTTTCCACATCTGCAGCAACAACTATGAGATAATACTGGAGCAACTAATGATGCACTGACTAATGTATCTGTTTACTGTTATACTGTATGTATTGTCTATTTGAATCCATCTTTGAATGGTCAAAGCATAACCCTGTACCAGAAGTATAATTTACTTCAGCTATGTCATCAACAAAGGTGACATAAGGTGACATAATGCACCTCAGTCTACTTGAAATTAAAAAAGTACTTTGCAAATATAAAATTTAGAACCAAATGTGATTAGCCAGTCAGGCAGTACAATCGTTTCTTTATGTTTATAGCAAAACAAAAAAAAAGGCTGTGAATACATAGAAAGCCGCAGCAAAAAACTAGCCTTGACGCCAGACAACAACCTAAAGGGCATAACTGCTAATTAGAATTCCTT
Organism: Trinectes maculatus; assembly: GCA_016785345.1. Taxonomy (NCBI): domain Eukaryota; kingdom Metazoa; phylum Chordata; class Actinopteri; order Pleuronectiformes; family Achiridae; genus Trinectes; species Trinectes maculatus. The sequence goes on from JAFBJQ010000105.1 coordinate 459,414, forward strand.
TGCAGTATGGTGAGGGAAGATTGCACTCAATGTTGTTTACACCGGGCTTTAAAAGGGATAGAGACTACATAATGGACCTGCTTTGGTCTAGACACATCAAATCATATCCGATTAAAGTCTGTGCATGGCCAGTGGTCTGAGAGGTAAAATTCAATAGTTCATTTACAGGAAATGTATGTGAACACAGGTGATATCAAATTGTTTTTAATATCAACATCCTTATAATAATCTTTCTGAACATTACTTTTTAAAAATAGTAACAAAGGCCTAGCAACATGAAAATTTTTGCAGATCATATCATATCATATTAGACTGTTTGAATAGCTGTAATTATGACTCAGTTGCCATCATTATCCCTCACGCCTGAGGGATAAAACACACAAATTCTTTCCAGTGTTATTTTGTTTTTAGCAGCACTTGAATTAAATGGGTTAGTAGTGGCTATCTAATGATCTGGAATCTGGAAACCTCCCGACCTGGGCACAGGCCACTACTGGGAATCTACACTCCTGCCCAACACTGACACAGGAAAACATGGCTAACACTGCAACCGGCTAAGCATCAGGAGAGGATGACAATATTTATATTTATATCTGAGCTGGAGTAGGATTTCTGGCACCATAACATTGTCGCACCTGTTATTTCAGTCAGCCTGAGGTGCCAGGTTTCAGGGTTATAGGTTAGGTGTGTGTTACCCATAGGGCCAAGGGAGTGTGCTGCTGTCTCTTTATATGTTTATATAAGTCAACGGGCACATATGTGTGTATGTGGGAGTACAGAACTTACTCTTTTACTCGACAGTGCTCTAAAATGACAAAATAATACAGATATGGTCACATTGTAGACAGAAAAACAAAGGCATTATTATACAATATGACTTATAAACAAAATGATACCATTTATGAAGAAATACATAAATGCTGGATTAATGTCATCTGATGGATGAGATGGGTGACTCCTGCACCGCCGTCACGCAGCTCAGCACTCATCACTCATCACTCAGCGGAGGAGATCATGGTGACACTTGGGACGTCAGCCAGCAAGATTGAAGGAGCCAGACAGTCGCTCAGCACAGGTGCTTCATCTCTGTGAGTGTAATGTTCACCTCCTCTTCAGGCAGCCACAGTCTTATTTATGTGCACATTCTAATTGATGTTCAGAGCCCATTCAATTATTGCACTGTCTGAAGGCTGAAGGTCGAACAGGCCAGCGTGGGGACAGAGAAATTGCACATGGCATCTGTGGCTTAGTTAGAAGTTTGTTGCATTAAATGTTGAAACATGGGCTAAAACAGAGGTCCGTGAAAGCTGCATTGTGTGGCAAACCCTTATAAACTGTGCTGCAAATCAGTTTTGTTTTGTTAAAAGAGAAGAGAAAGTGTTACGTTCTTATGTTTATTCCACAAAAAGAACGGCAAAGGCATCACCTTCATCATATAATTCACCACTTTGACCCAACAACACTATTCTACTCAGCTGAGTGTCCTGATATGTAGAATATGTAGAAAAAAGGCGTTTCAGTACTTTTTATATGCACCATTACTTAAACTCATAAGCAGGCTGTTGTGAATGATGTTCAACATACATTTTCATCTGGAAAACATCACCAGTGGGTTGACAGCCAAAACAACAATGCCATTAAAAACAACGCATCTCATTTTCAAATCAGGAAAATGCATAAAGAAGAAACCAGCCTTTGGTACAAACTTATAAAAAAAGGAAATCACATTTTAATCTATCTGCTGATATGAAGAAAAATGCTTTTACTTAATCATGAAAAATGTAAAGCCATTATAGTAAACATAGAGAAAAATGATTTAGTCACAGGCAAGGTACAGGCCAGGCATGTACTGCAGGTAATATTCAAGAAGGCAGAAAACCAACACTGCATTTTCTCACACTAAGCGCGACGCCAGGGGGAAATCTCCTCCACTGCCTTTATCTCTGAAACCAATATGATGCATCATAATGAGTGCGTAACATCGTATTTTGTGCAAAAAGCACCCAGAACATGTTGCACGTGAAATACAGTGCAGTTCAAATACATCGTTTCAGATTTCATTTGGCTCAAAGGTTGTGATCATCTGAATATCAGCTAGCGTCACCTTTCACGGTGCAAATACTTGACATAGAACAGTGGAAGTAGTGACGGGTCTGTTGTTGGTGACTCAGCAAGGCTACACTAGTCGAGGCTATAATCCAGACCTGAGCATAGGATGTCCATTCACATGGTTGGTATGTATGAATGACACGTTGGTGACTCTTCCTTTGGAAAGTGATGCTTTGACTGTGCTCTGAGACGATGATTGATGTCTGGCGTGTTATTCAGAAGCATACTGCTATATAACTCAGTCCGCTTTAGCACTTCCTGTACTTGGTCAGTTACTATGGCGTCCACTGGGTGCCATATACATTCGAAAGGTGAGTTAGCGAACTCACGACTAAAGCACTTCTGAGTGTTGAGGCATGGAGAAGCAGTCTGCGTTTGGTATGTCCAACAGAAAGCTCAGTGGTTATCACAGAAGGCTTCTGGCTGGTCCAACGAGATTAAATGATGACAGTCTCAATGTGGAAGGCGTGCGAGTAGGTAAAGGAGGAAGTGTGTTTCTGAGGGTGGTAGGATGGTGGGACGATGGGGGTGGTAGACGGAGAAGAAGAGGTGGAGGAGGAAGAGGTGGGAGAACGGCTGGCCCATCGGGAGGGGAGGCGTCGGTTGGCTGGACGGGCCGGCCGTGAGAAATTCTTCTGGACGGAGGAAGAGGAGGCAGAAGACTCTTCATTCACCTGTGGAGAAACAAATGAATTAACATTTAGGATTATCACACCATCCTGTCAACAATCAAACCCACACACACAGATACTTTACATTTTGTCACGTGTTCCATCTGTAGTCTTCTTGACCCTAGGGAAAACAACAGGCATATTTCAAATAGAAACACTAATAAATCCAGCACGCTCACGGGAAAAAGGTCACACGCGGAGACCCCATTCTTTTTCTGCTGCCGTTTACTGCATCTGAACTTCAGAACCATCACATACTCCCCATCTGAGGCTGAAAGCCGTGCCTCAAATTATCGTCCTTTCATGGGGTCAAATAAAATTGGCCCGATAATTATGCCCACAATCTCTTTCACAGTTGCATGACTTTAAAGCATTGTTATCACACAAGCTTTTTTTTTTCATGGTCGGCCAAGGGCAGCTGGCTTTTTGCAGATAATTCTGTTATCACAAGACAAAAGCCAGAAAATCACCTCCACTGTGTGGAAAGACTGAAGATAAAAGTTGTGGCAGTGACAGCACTCCTGCCAGTATAAACCAGTATATAAACCATATACAGTATATAAATACACACACACACACACACATATGTATACACACACTGCATATGCCAGGCACCAGATCCTTTTGTTAAGAGCCTAAAAGGCATGGCCCAGATGCCCAGAGGATAATGGAGTCTTGGCCTGCTTCTGTCTCTTAGAACATACCAGAAATAAACAACATTCCCACCGGAGGTGTCCTCAGTTAACAGCACTTCCTTGGTATTTCACAGTGGAACAGACTGAAATGCCATATTCCTCCAGGTCTACCATATAGAAATATACAGTTCAACTTGAATTAATTATATTCTAGCAAAAAATTAAAACTCAACCTGACATATTTTATGTTATATTCACCATTTTGTGGTGAGACAGATGTCTCTCAGGTTGAGTGTGAATACAGATCGTACATCTCAGACCTACCTGCACTATGAGCTGTATCTCGTTCAGACCCATGGCAGTGTGGCTGCTGAGCTGTGCGTGTGTGGTGTGTGTCTGTGTGTGTCTCAGAGTTGGGGGTAAAGGCAGAGGGTCCATGTCCAGCATGTCCAGTTCTGTGAAATCCTCCTCCTGCCTAACACTGAGGTTAGGACTTGAGGCCGTCTCACGCTGTTGGCTCTGGCCCTGCTGAGCCCGAGCTGCACTTTCATAATTCTTCAGGATCCTTTCCACGGCCCCATAGTTGGATCTGGATCCCTCAGGCCGTGGGTACGCAGCCAGAGTGAGGGGCTTCCAGGGATGCTCATTCATCATTCGAGGACCATGTCTAGAGGAGTCAGACTGGGGAGGAGGTGCAGAAGGATGTCTTGGCTGCGTCATCTGTCTTTGTTTGTTCTCTACAGGCGACTGCTGGAGCGAGGCGTCCACTCTGGCAGGCTGAGGCTTTGCTCCATGTGGATTCCCATTCTCAGAGCTGGATTCCTCAACCTTCTGACCTAGCTGGTTATTTGCAGACAAGACTGGCTCAGAAAAGAAAGCCTCTGTGGCTGCTCTTTGTTGTGTCTTCCTGGGAGGACTGCTTGCAATTTGAACTTTGTACTTGACCTCCGGCTGGTTTGCAGGACTCGGCGAGTTCATTGTTGTGGCCTCCCAGAGTGTAACCTGTGGCTCTGAAACATCAGAATTGTTTTCTTGCTTCAATCTGACATCTTGATCTTCTGGACCACGTCCCATTCGCCTTGGGTGAATGGGATGAAATGTGGAATCTAAAGCAGAGTGTGATAACATGACTTCAGGATGAACAGTGAATGCGTCAGCAGCAATATCAGCACCTTGTGGCTGAAATCTCGTCTCCCAGGGCGTTAAAGCCTCTTCTGATGCACTCAGAGCTGTCTGGCAGCCCAGAGAGGAGGCATCTGTTACAATCAAACCATCTGGTTCCTTTACACCGCGGCCCATCTCCGCTTGAAACAAAGTCCTGTTGAACTCAGCTGTTTTTTGCTCCAGCGTTATGTTTCTTCTAGAACCTTGGAGGTTGGGGCTGTCTGTTGGTGTTTTTTCAAGAGATGAGAACAGGTCTCCAGGTAATTCACTGACAAGCGGAGCCATTTTCAGATCAAGGTTTTTCATGTTACCGACACCAGGGCCATAATCTGCACGCAAGTCTTTCCCAGCACTCAGTATGTTAACTTCAGAGACGCTCTTCTGCACTGTCCCGTGTGCAGACGACTTGCTGCTACTGAACTTGCTTGCATCACAGGACCAGCGGCTGTGGCAGCAGCCAACGTTACAGTTAGAGTTAGCAGGTACAGCGCATGACGCGACAGCACCGTCGACGAAAACTTTCCCCTCGTTTTCTTGTAGCATAGCCTCAAACTTCCTGACAATGGATGGGCTGTTACACTTCCTGTCCACTAGGATACAGGGGCTATGGCACTTCCTCATCGTGGTGATGGGGGTGTCTGGGATGTGTAGTTCTGCCTCTGTATGGGTGGGGGTGCTCAGATTCCATGAGGATGTGCGAGGAGGAATGGGTGGAGCCGCTGCATCTACCTCAGAGATTATTTCAGGGCTTGTCTGGGCGTTGGCCCGCCAGGTGTTATCTGGTGACAAGGTGATCCAGTTTTCCATTTCCAATGCCCGGAGGTCATCGTAGATCTGGCTGAGGTCGCATGAAGGTTCATCCACCTCCAGTCGGTCTTCATCACAGCCTAACAGCCTGTCACTCTCCTCGGCTAGGCACAGGACTTCAGAATGATTCCTGAAGGGAATTAAACAGCAAAAGGCTTTGATTTCGATCACTTTGTTTTCACTTTTCAAACAAATCTCTGTACTGAGATTATGTACATAAGCACATGAAGACTCAGCAGGTACTAAGTTACATAATTTCATCTCGATGCCCGTAAGTTAACATAGTAATGGAGATTTATTTACCGCTTATCTCCGGTCTTCTTTCTGATCTCATCCTGGTAGCTGCAAAGCTCCTCGCTTACACGGGCTATCTCCTTCAGAGCCTGAAACACAGTGATACAAGGAGACATGCTGGAAACTGTATGGATGAACAATACAAAAGAAGGTGGATGAAGAAACTGACTATTGAAAGGAAACAAGGAATTCGGAAAACTGCCCTATAGAAGATAATACAGAAAAAATTGACAGTAATGTGTAAATGATATGATGTGAATTAATCATATATAAATATCATGCCTTTAACCAACACTTACAGCATTTAGAGTAGTGGTGTTCTTCTTCTTGTCACTGCCATAATTCAGCTCTGCCCAACTATAACTGTGTTGGGGATCAACTTGGACATTGCCTTCAGTCCCTTTAGAGGCATTTTTCTGCAGCATTCCACATCCAGGAGCTCCATTAAAAATAGAAGCCGCTGCTGTTGTATCCATGTTGCCCCTGCTACCATCAACAGAGTCCTGCTGCCAAGTGCCTCTGGATCTAAGTTCATCTCCCAGCTCAGGCCGTAAAGGGCCGTTCTGATTAAACTGCACGCCGATATTAAATTTACTGAGGCTGTTTGTCTGGAAACAGGTGGGTTGGTGACTTTCTCCGCCACCGGACGCACCACCACTGATGTTTGTGTTGTGTAATGACGGTTGTCGCGTTGGCTCAGAGTGGCTGCTGCTGCTAAGTGGCTCAGATCGGGAGTTGTCGCTGAGCAGACTGGAGCCTGTGCTGGTGGAGCGTACGCTCAGCCTGTGCACATCATCTTCATCATCATCATCATCATCATCATCATCGTCGTCGTCCTGCCTCCCGTTATCCAGCCTGGTCCCCTCTCTCTTGGCTCTCACTTCACAGTACAGCTAGAAAGAGGAACGAGTAGCAGAGGTAGAAATATTTTATTAATCAATCAATCACCATCATGTGAGCATAAAACATTCCTCATGTATCCAATGATATTTTATAATCTGTTGTCAAAAAGATGCATCTATGTCAGTGTGAGGTGTTCAAAGCTGCATTGGTATAAAATATATTTTGAAAAATGTAAATACTAAAACATAATATACATAGTATACATCTACTCCTCATATCACACTTGGATATAGGATGATGAGAAGTGATCTTAGTCTGCATTTTAACCACAGGGGATTAAAAAAAACATTCAGAGAAATTCTTTCACATAAAACTGGATAACCTCTGGTCTCCATGAAATCCCAAAATAGTAACTATTTCATGTTGACTGGGACTTTTGCCTTTTCGGCTGCTTTATGCATCTTGCTGTTTTCCCCTCTCATTTTCTGGTCTCTCGGGGGCAAATGAAAGCCACATGTGCTTTTCGTAGCGAACTGCTTCACTGCCTTCGCACACTGCGCCCATGTACTTGTGTATGGCTTCCTTCATTAAAAACAATGATGTGCTCTAATTACTGTGTCACATTTGAATCTGCTGGTAGCTTTGGGGTTTGACGCAGCCCATGCTTAACTGTCTGCCTCTTGTTTTGTTAGAGTGTATCTCTCATTTTAATCCGGTTATCGGAAATGTTCTCATTAGCCCTGTAACTAATATCACTGTTTGGAAAATACAAAAAAAATATGGAAAATTCCTACAGTATTCTCCTGGAGCTCAATAAGACTTCTCTGTTTGTTTCGTCCAAACAACCTGCGTATAAGACAAGATTCACTATCATGCAACACTAAGTCTATTTAAAATGTGTTAATTATCGAATCGTTTTGTATCATATTATGGTACAATGATTATTCTTGAGTGAAAACCCATTAAAAACATTAAAATCTAATTTAATGAGCTCTGAGCCAATGAGCCCACATTTCCAAACATGAATGGCTCGGGACGTCCCCAGAGATACATGAATGGATTTTGTGCTAATTACAGAGTTGTAAAGTGAAATATTTCATTCTCAGTGAATGGGCCTTTCTGTTTTGTTACTCTGACTCTATTATTGTTGCGCCGCCTGCTTCTCTTTCTACACAACCGCAGGTCACACAGTGTCTCAATCACTGCATCTGTCTCAGTACCCAGAGGTCAGAGTCATAGCCCACAGCCCACACCCTCCTCCCTCCACCCCTCTCTTCCTCAGACTCTGCAGCTGCACTGGTCAGGGATATTGTTTTGACAGTGCCGGTGGTGAACAGGATGTGTAGGAGGGGAATGTATCCCACTTTTGTACATTATATCATAACCATGATACAAATCACTAAACCCTGACAAAATCTTGTCGTCTCATATAAACACACAGTCAGACCATCGTACTGTACCTCTTCTATTTTCTTCTGCATATCTTTCAGCTGGGTCTCCCACTCCCTCCTCTCCACGTCAAACCTCTCCAGCAGCTCAGCTTTCTCCCTTAACCAGTCCCTCTCATTGTGCTCCAGGCGATAGCGCAGGTCCATGGCTGTTGAGTGTGTGTCTGCCAGGAGTCTCCGCTGCTCCTCTCGCTCCCGGCGGAGAGATGGCGTCTCACCGTGACGTTTCTGAGTGCTCCGCGACGACACAGGGCCGGGATCTACTGCTGACTGGGCACCTCCGCTCACCAATCCTGTAACTTCTCTAGTCTCCAACTGAGGAGGAAGAGAGACAACGTGAGCAGAGAACAGCGAGGAGAGGAAAAAAGGGAGCAGGGGAAGGAAAGAGTGTAAGAGGCAGTAAAGGAAACAGACAGTGTTGCTGAAGAAAAGATTGTATTTGGAGAACAAGAGGATGAGAGCCAGATGACAAGACAAGTAAGGCAGGAGTGAGAGACATGGCTAAAAGTGGAATTGAGAGAATAAAGGAGTGTCAGGAAGAGAAGGTGGAGGAGGTGGGAGAATAATCTGCCGTGGGGACAAGTGTGAGTGGGTTTACAGGAGGGAAGAGGGCGAGAAAAGTGCAAAACTGACATATCAAAATAATCAGAAGGACTCACACTGAGTTCACTGGCTCAGAGGTCGAGATTTTTTTTCCTGTGATACTTCACTAAAACAGGATGCAGTGCAGGATACGGCTGATTCGAGCAGAGCAAAATATGTCTGAGGAGGATGCACATGGTCTCAGGCGAATGTTTTTTGAGACACGGACTCATACAAAGAAACATAAATATATCCAAGCCTCTAATTCATTTAAACTGTGACCTCACAAACATGCCAGTTGGATCTCAACTGGATAATTGATTTACTAACCATGTTATTGTGTGCCCTTTATTCACTGGTCTCGGCCATGCCTCTGGGGATTTCCCCAGGGAAATTCACTGTGTTAACACCAAAACTATAAATCACGCATAAACTAAAATAATTTTATTTGGAATGAAAAGAATTTTTCATTCTGAAAGTGTGTTAAAATGAAGATACAGTCATTCAAAGCCAAAATCTTGACTGTCAAAGCTTGATGTGTTTTCCATAATCTCTTTATAAGCCTATGGTGTAAGGGATACAAGTCTGAAATGTGCTCAACTTTAGATATTCACCCACCTGTGTGTGTGTTTTTGCGTCCGTCCGTGCATGTGTGTGTGTGTGTTAGAAAGAGGGGAGAGAATGCACACAAGTATGCCTGAGCGTGTTATTTCAGTTTTCGGTCACAGACGTCCACCAAAGCCTTCTTCTAACAGGCCTCGGTCATGGTGCTATTTTCTGTCTGTGGCCTTGGGTTCCAGAAATTATGGTGCAGGAAAACAAGTCAACCCATTCTGTCTTCCTGTGGCTCTTCTAAAAGTTTCCCACAATTACAGATGGGTGATGATGGGTGCTGCCCACAGTCTATTTAAATATCCAAATGTAAACAAATTCAGAAAGTGCAACAACAAGATGGCTGGAATCAAAGGATAGACACTGAGTTTGTCAGCGATTGACACGGCAAATCAGCTTCTTAAAGGACGTTCAGGAGGAAGTGACCATGTTAACAGCATCACAGCCAACTCAAGGAACCCAGGGAGTCATATTCAGCTACTCTTGGCCGCCTCGTCTGTCACCGTTTGGCACAGGGTATATAAAGGTAACTGTGTCACCACGGTGACCTGCTATAAATAGTGGACGCACAGCCTTGTACAATGTCACATTCCTGGGGGAGGTGGAGAGACGAGGTAGAGGGAGGGGGGGGTGGGCGCTGGCTGCTAAGACAGAGTGAGATATCTCCTAGCTGCCAGCAGCTTTCATAAATCAGCCGCATGCAGGGAAATATGCCTGGAAATATCCAGACTAAGACCTCTGCTCGCTTGGTATTTGTGGAAGGATGTGTCCAAGAACAATGTGGAAACAAGCTACGGTAGTTACATTTGCAGCCACAGACTACTGTGGAGAGAGGTGTGCAATTAAAATCTCAAATAAATTTAAAAAAAAACATGTTGATGTTGACAAGCAGCGGCTTACGCTTAACTGGCAAGGCAAAGAATGATGTGTTGTAATTTAATGTAATGGTTGCGGCGTGATATGTTGTAACCCAATGTACAGTGATGTAATCTGATGTGTCGTAATTGAGCATGTGTGGCGGTAACGCACCAATAAGTTGACTGCCAGCTGCCATTAAACAGTAAAGAAAAAACAACTGTCACTGTCTCTGTGGCCAACAAATGGAATGTAAACAAAAAACAACATCGTAAAAAATACTGTAAGACTGTAGGACGTTACATATCTGAAGCCTGTTCTGGAGTTGTCCTTTTCACTTTTACACTGAAACAGACATGTGGAAAGTGACAGAGGTTTTTCTCACCCAGGTTGAAATTGTTTACATATTTCACTTTGATGAGAAATGAGGTTGCAACCATTTGACACTGATCACCATGCAATGATATCTCCTCTGAACTGACACCACATCTCATTTGCTTAGGAATTAATATGTAAATGTAGTGAAGTTAAAAATCACCCTGCTTATCAGACTACTATTTTTGTCTTCTGTCAAGATCTAGCAATAAAAAGGATAGATAGATAGATAGATAGATAGATAGATAGATAGATAGATAGATAGATAGATAGATAGATAGATAGATAGATAGATAGATAGATAGATAGATAGATAGATAGATAGATAGATAGATAGATAGATAGATAGATAGATAGATAGATTTACTTTATTGGTCCCAAACTGGGAAATTACATGGATATATAGAAAAAACTCAGGAAGATCCACAACCAAAATATTGAGTGATGTACTTAACTGAAGAACTAGACAAACAGACAAACTGCCCATGAAATATATAAGTTGGTTTAAGTCTGTAAAAGAAACCTAGTGTATTGTGAAACTCATGAATAGTCTTGGATTAACACGTCCCCTGAAGTACAAACTGTAATGGTATGTGGACAAAACAACTTTTACAATGGAGCTAACCTCGCCCAACATGGCCTTACTCCAAACCATTTCCTCTAGCCTGTTAGTGCCATCAACACAAAACTGTGTGTGAGTGTCTGCATGTGTGTGTGTGTGTGTGTGTGTGCGTGCACATTCCATTTAACATTACTGTACACACACACACACACATCTCTTGAATTCTTATAACTAAACTGTCTCTTACACAGACACCTCATATATAGGTATAAACATCAGTGTGTGCACACTGGCATCATTGTATGGCCTCCTGCAGTAGATCAAGCTCCTTCTCCCACTGTCTCACTGTGCTTTTTTCAGACACAAAGCAGTGTCTGAAAAAGCAGACACAAATCTGAGAGGGCACTGAGCCAGCAGGACAAAGACATGGGCATTAACACTGTGCCATCCACTCACACAGAGGGAATTCAACTATGCCAGTTAAGCCATTCACAGTAAAGTATGTGTGTGTGTGTGTGTGTGTGTGTGTGCGTGTGTGTGTGATTCATTATCTCATAAAGCCATATTAGCCTGCTGAATTCCTGGGTCATCAGTAACTTGAAGGATCACTCGGTGTGATGACACTAACTGCTCCGCAGGATCACTGCACAGCCTTGCTATTTTCTGGCACCACAATGGGTTTCATTACTTGAGTCATTTAATACTTTAATTATTCTCATAGTTTCAGAGGGTGAATGTGCAGCCAGTCTGTGAGATGAATCACATGGGGTTCAGCTGGCAAATATAGACACTGTCTCTACAACAAGTCCGCACACAGAGAAATTCAACTCTGGACAAAAGTTTTCTTTTATTAATAGTCCAAGAGTGAACAAGTCTGGTTTAACTTTTCTGCCTAAGGCCAAGCGAATAAATCCATCATCTGATATAACTAGAAAAATATGCTAAATCCCGAAAAGCCACATTGCTTTGAGGAACAACTGTGCACGGTTATTCAAGTGATCTGTGCGATTCCTGATACAGAGTGGCACTGGTATGCAAAAGAAACCCTGTATTTTCCCAATGTTAGAAAACCACTTAACAGTAGCTGCCCATGGTAACCATACTGTAGTTTAACATTTCTCATCTGATGAGAGAAGGCAGTTTAAAGCCAAGCTGGGTGTCTATGTCTGAGTCTGTCTCCCTGGTGTAAATCTTTTGTCTAAGCTGAGGCTTGAGTTGGATGGATGCCAGGGCGACTTATCACCCTGCCATGTGGGTGGCAAGCCAGTGTTGCACCACGCTGGAGGCCAGACATATACAGACATGAGAACATAAACTCATACGATACACAACAAGCTATATGGAAATTATTCCTGACAAAACATCCACCAATAAAGCTACAGAATATGGAACTGCTCCACTGACACCATCACAGGCACACTGAAAAATGCTGGTGGGTAATTATAACTATTACAATATACTGTCCCAGATCCTAGAACCTAACCCACATGTCACATTCATCATCACCCACCTGTGCAATCCTGCATTTCAGCTCAGCCTTCTCCAGCTCCCAGCCACATCTGTCTCTGGTGTACTGCAGCTGCAGCTCGCTCCTCTTCTCCTCCTCTCGCTTCAACTCTGCCTGCACTTCCTCCAAAACCGTCTTCAGGTCCAGCAGAATCCGCCTGTTCTCCCCTCCCTGCACGGAAACACATCGCCCATGTCAACCAAACATCCCCAACAAAACGCTGCTGGCATTACACTTCCAGCCATGTAAGTACAACTGTCCATCAGCAACCAGGAATCAACACTTCCCAGGCAGGTCTGTGTGTAAACTGGTGTGTGGAGTTGTCACTTGTTGACCACTGCAGTTATACGCTCCATAGTGAAACATCATATACAACTGAATGGTTTTATTTCCCACATCATTGCATAGAAAACAGAACATGCTCAGAGTAACACACACACACACACACATATATATGTGATCTATAGCCTGTACAGGGGAAATAATGAGGTCATTACTTGTATATCAGCCACTTCTCTCAGCAGTGACTCCTTCTCACGCATCCACTCCTCCTTGTCCTGCACGTGCCGCTTTTTCAAATCGTCCAATTTCTTTTTCAGCCGCGTGTGTTGTGTTTGATGCTGATGCTGGTGCTGCTGCTGCTGAGGTTCCGCTCCGGGCCACATTTGGCCCCTGAGGATCTCAAACTGTGTCCCAGCGTCACCCGCTCTGTCAGCCGGCGAGGCGCCGAGCTGAGGCTCGTACATGTGGCTGAAGACTGTGGGCGGAGAGGAGATCCTTCTGAGCGGACTGCGGGCTTTCCCCCTGCCTCTTCCAGCCCTGTCCATCCTGGAGCAAGGCACAAACTCCCATCCCTGAGACGGGACGTAACCCCCGCCAGCACCGCCCCCTCCGTGCAGCCCCGATCCGTTCAGAAACGCACTCCACATTTCTGGAGCGCATCAAAAATTACAACAAATACAATTGAATGAGATAACTTTTTCGAAGGTGATGATCAATGTCTCTTGTTAAATATCCATGTACCCATTATCCAAACCCAGCCGAATCCCCTGTCGGCCACACAGCAGCGCACAGGAGCCCAGTCACCGCAGTGCTCACACAGGCGACAGGACTGGACCAGCTGCTCCCCTCCATGTCTTCACTGGCACCAAATCAAGCCGGCATTCTGCGCCAAGGTCGCCACACTGTGTCCTCTTCGGTGCTGCACTGTTGTTGTTTTTTAACTTTACATGTTTACGTCGAGATCTCAGGTACGCGCTGTGCCGCGTCTCTTCGCCCTGCGCCACTGCCCGTAGCTGGAGGAGATATGCGGCAGACTATAACCACCCGGGAGAAGTTCCCAAAAATATCCCGGAGCGCACTGATGTAAGAGAAGCGGAGTATTTTTACCCCCTGTCACCATGAGTTCCTGTTCCTATGGCCCGGGAGCGCAGTGGCGTCTGGACACGCACCATCCATCAATCAACGCCGGATCTCCCCAATTACCACCTTGCGCTGTATCCATGGCAACAAATTAACCTAGGCACAGTAAACGTCACTTTCTTACCTTTCCAGTAAGAAAAGGAGCCCCTCATGAACATTGTATTTATCTCTGTTAGACAGTGTGGACAGTGTTGGGATTTTAATAACTTTGGTGTAAGATGTGAAAACACAAGTAGCGACACGCGCACTGGATCTAATATTAGCCTTACTAGCATCAGGCCTAAAACGGAAGTCGCTGCTTTGTTATTCTACTGTGACCGTAACGCACGATTTTGGCGCAAAACCTGTGACGCTACTGACGATATTGCTCTTTCGCTGCGAAGCGCGTGGCACATGACCGAAAACAGGCCCTTACCTCTTCCTCGAATGTGCCCCAGAATGTTGTAATGGGTGTCCTCCTTCATAAACAGCCGAGTGTGATATGGTTTGTCCGGGTGTGGGTGAGAGAAGCAGCTGAAATGACGCCTGTGTGTCCGGATCAGTTGGATCAGACAACTGGAGAGCGACAGCCTACAGCACAAACCATGCTTTCATTAACTTTTCTTCTCCTCTCCCCCTCTCTCTCTCTCTCTCTCGACAGCTGGACCTAATATATGACGTCAGACATCCCGCCAGTGGGATGAAAGAAGTGGACCGGTTCCGCCTCACTCCTGGTGGTCAGGTCCATTAGTTAAACCGAGTCCAGTTCTATATATCTGTGTGGAGTTTCCTCAGGCCCTCTCAGATGCAGCATTACACACTGCTCATGTCAAACAACAGGACTCCAAATGTTCTCATATCATATTATTCACCATGATGACTCACTCACACTCACGCTGCCTGAGAAAAACATGCAGGAGCCATGTGCCTGATGTTTGTTTCAGCTGCAGACAGTGTGCCAGTGTGTGTCAGCCTCACTGTGTGTGTAGTCTGTGTGCATCGCCCTAACAGCCATAACACAAACAGCCATGATTTACATTGCATTGCTCTTTCACCTATTTCCATTCCAGCTGCCACGTTAAAACCTTAAAAATAAAATAGTGAGTGGGTGTGCAAAAAAAAATATATGGTGGATGAGCTACAGAACAAGAAATTTTAACCTGTCAGTAACAGTCTGTATTTACAATAGTGGAAATAGTGTAAACTAAGAGTAAAGAGATCGATGTGAATTGATCATAGTCAGGTCATAGGTCATTCAAATAGTCTATAGTGTAGCTGAATAACAATAACGTCTATTCTATTCTATTCTATTCTATTCTATTCTTATAGTTGAGTGAAGGGCCACTGATATATACTCACCAAACAGTGCAGTGTCGCTCCAGCAGGTTTCCTCTCCGAAAAACGTCAAAAGCTTCTGAATACATGTGGGGCCTGGCTCATATGATGACGTCCTGTACCTTGAGTGACCTTGTGACATGTGACGCGTTCAACATAACAGCACTGAAATGAATGAATGAATGAACAAACAAACGAACAAAAACGCAATCATAATAATGTAAAGAAATGCGATGTTACTTTGTTCTTCACAGAACAAAGAAGAGGGTGAAAAGGAATACCAGTTTAAAAATGGTGGCGTAAGAGAGTGAGGAAAACAGAACAAGAATGAGGATCAGCAAAATAATGGGCTGAAACATCTTGATGGGCGACATGATGACGGGGGCGTGAGGGGGGGGAGAGGGGGAGAGGCAGATTGACCAGTTAGACAAGTGCATAATAGAAAAGACAGAAATAACAGTGATTACAGTCACGTCTATACTGTAGCTTACAGACAGTGGCTCCTCTGTCTGCTTCTCCTCCTGCTTGGGGACATCCAGACGGTCGATGAAGCTCTGCAGCTCCTTCCTGAAGGCCTTCATCTGGGCGTTGATGCGATACAGCAGCTCATGCTCTCTGATCCTGTGGAGCAGAGGCGAGTTTGGACCGCGTTAATGATTGACAGTCCAGTACAGAACAAGCGATCAGTTGAAATACTTGATCTGCAAATAAGGTTGAGTTGTTTATGTTTATCACCTGCCGCCTTCTTCGTCCTCCTCCAGCCTGGCGAACAGCTCTCCATTAGTGACATATACTCTGGCCTCAGCGATGATAGTGCTGGTGTCAGCGATGAGCCTGTCGATGGTCCGGCCCAGCCTCTCCGCCTCTATGCGGATGTCTATCATGTTCTGCCGGTCCTTCAGGCTTCTGGATAAAAAACGGCTGTCCACAGGGGAGTAAAGGGATCGAGTAGGGGTGAGGCAGCGGATGTTCCTCACCTCGTCTGAGTCACTCTCCCCTCCGATGGGGCCCTCGCGCTTGCGGTGGGGTGGGAGAAGACGTGGGGAGGAAGCCGAGGCGGAGGGGGTGTCGTCGTCCCGTCCTCCATCACTCTCGGCGTCACTGTCCCGCGGGCTGGCGCGGATGCCCAGGTGGGAGGCCAGGTCATAGCGCTGCATGTTGGACAGCAGCACCCGGTTCTCGTACTGGAGCTGCATGACTTTGCCGCTCAGCTCATTGATCTGCAGACGAGCCGCTTTCAGTTCCTCCTGCAGGGCCTCCATTTTAACAGGGTCGGCCGCTCCTGGGGTGAAAACAAGGTGACAATGAGAAGTGAGTGTTGTGCTGCTTCTGGAGGCGTTATGAGACACACTAATATACACTGATATACTCAGCTGAAAGGGAAGAAGAGAACATCTCAGTCTCATCCTGCGGTGTCAGTTGTCTCTCGCCACAGTGGCAGTGAGACAGTGAAGAGAAAAACACACACAAACCTCCTCCATGTCTCGATCCTGCTTCGTGGGATCCGGCCTTGTATTTCAGTTTATTGAGTTCAGTTGTCACCTAAAGATGAAACTGAGCGTTATTCCTATGTGTGATTAGAGCTGTGTGCGAATAGATCGCACATTTGAATAATTTTTGTTTATGTATGAGGCGTTGATAACGGCTAGATTTCATAAAAAGCCTCAAAGTCATTGAGGATACCAATAATGGCAAGAGATACACAGGAAGAAGAGATCAATAAAAAAATACAGCCTCCATTTCTAAAATTAAAGCAGCATCACATTACATGGATACATGAGAGATTATACATGACATACAAATTACAGTCAGACAATTGCAGTCAGGCAGACTATTCCTACACAGTGACATATTATGTAGGTGTTAATGTGCATTCAATTTTCCTCAGACCTTCTTGTTCTCTTCTTCCACATCTGCTAAATTCCTGCGAAGAAGTTCGGCCTCATCCTCCACCAGCTGAAGCTGCTGCCTGAGCTCGGACAGGGCCTCGCCCTGCTCTCTGCACTGCTGACCTCCACTGCCGGAGCCATCCAGGCCTGCTGCAGCCAGACTAGTTGTAGGAAAGAGTGACGCATTGATTACTAGATCTTATTCTAGTGATAAGATTCATTGATTTGATCTTTTTCTCTCTATGTGGGAATCTGGAAACGGTTTCATTCATCAAGAACCTGGTGATTCAAAGTAAAGCAAACTACCTGTCCTCCCTCATGTCGTCCAGCTCAGCCTTCAGCCCCCTGTTCTCCACCTCCAATTCCACAATCTTCCTCCCGAGGATATTCGCCTCCTCCTCCACTAGGCGTAAACGGAGCTTCAGCTCAGACTCGCGGGTGGTGGGAGGCCCTCCAGCTTCTCCTTTGGACAGAGGACTGTCCACGTCCCCATAGAAGGAGCGGTACTTCTGCAGCTCCTGATCCAGGCGGTCCTTTTCCTTGTCGATCTTTGCCATCTTCTTCCTCATCAAGATGGCCTCCTCCTTGATGAAGGCCAGCTGGCATTTCAGATCCTCGTTTTCTTCCTAAGCAGAGGGAAGGGAGTTTGTCTTTCTGTAAGTTAGCGCGAATGAATTCTTCCACAAACACAATGAGGAAAAACAACACATCTCATCGTGAATCTTTCCAATGTCATTTATACTAGTTTAGTCGAGTGCTTAAAATATATTTCAGTATATATATAAACTATGCTGAGATAGGATAGTCATGTTTTTCCTTTCCCTCATATTACACGTTGTTTATATTTAGAAACAGTATTAATAATGAACATCCTTGTTTATTATGAATGTCTATGAAAACGCTGACTCACCTCCACTGGGGTCTGTGGAGCCTTTCTCTCTGCCTTCTGTCCATCCTTGCTTCCTTTCCTCTTCAGGGAGAGCTGCGGAGAAACATCAGTGGTGACATCAGCAGTAGCAACAGCTACTGATATCATCCAGATGTATAACACTGAAGCCTCAGTAATGGAAAACTAGGGCCACTCAAAACTCTCTCTCCAGAACATTTCTGGTAAAATATTCAGATTCATCTCACAGCGATCTGAGAGCCAATGTGTTTTTATAGCCTCTAAATGAAATATGTGCATTTGTAAATTCTCCCATGTGATAAATCTGACATATAGCTGTCATGTTAACAGCTGGCCAGAGTGAGCTGCTCCACTGACACTCATTTGTGGCTTTGGGGATTATTTTTTTTGAATCATGAAATTCTTTTTATCTCTACTGAAATTATTTCAAATTAAAACTCAGTCATTGATTATTCTGTATTCCATTTCATCTTGGTCAATACGTATCAATATACTAATACAAACTTTGATACATACATACATACATACATACATACATACATACATACATACATACATACATACATACATACATACATACATACATACATACATACATACATACATCATTATTGTTAATTAATGAACAATAATGTACAATAATAACTTAAGAGTGTTTATACAAGCCCTGTTTATAATGTTTGACTGATATTTTTTTTTTTTTTCTTGAAATCCTCACCTCTGGCACATGGTTCAGGACAAAAACAAACTATTTGCACCCACCTCCCTGTGGCCCTCACCTCTTTGGCTTTCTCCAGCTCGTTGTGCAGGGCCTGCTTGGTGACCTCCACCTCTATCAGCTGCTGCCTCAGTTTCTCATTCTCCTCCTCTGTCTTTGTCCTCTTCTCCTCCACATTCTCCAGCTCGTGGTGCAGACGCACAGACACGTCCTTCGCCACCTGGGAGCAGGCAGCAGGAGCGATGGAGAACGTTATTCATCATCATGAAGACCAATTACAACAGAGTGTACTGTGACGCTGACTCCTCCACACACTCACCTTCAGGTCCTGCTCCAGGCTCCTGAGCAGCTCCCCATCCACCTGCCCACTCTCTGCGAAGCGGAGCCTCTTCCTCTCCGCCTTCTTCAGCCTGTACTGGAGGATCCGACAGTTCTTGTTGGCTCTCTCCAGCTCTCTGCGCATGTCCTGCAGCTGGCAGGCGTCCTCCTCATAGAAGGTGTCCCGCATCTCATCCATCTCCGCCCGCATCTCCTCGATTTCATTCTGACAAAGAACACGTTACACTGAAAAAGCACGTCGGGGTGAAAACATCCAGCCCAGGCCCACAGAGCCTCCCTGAAACAAAGCCTGCAGCTGCTGCAGGCGGTGTGGGCTTGTCACTGTGCGTCCTGACGCTAACAGCCACAACAGGTGCGCCCATTGCACACGATGCAGACAGACGATGAAGCCGTGTATCATAACATGGAAGCAGATTACCTTCAGATCATCGTTCTCGTCCTCCAGCCTGTCGATCTCGTCCTGCAGCCTGTGGTCCGGCTGTGGAGGCGGCTGTGGGCAGTCTGGCTCCGGGGACAGCTCCGGCTCGGAGGCGGGCGGAGACGTTGATTTCACCTGCATCTTTGTCCCTTTCTTGCCCAGGCTCTTATTCAAGTGGAACTGAATCAGCTCGGACTGCAAGCATCCCTCCTTCCAGAAGCCGGGACCGCAGCCTACTACGCCCTTGGAGCTCTTCTTCTTGCCGCTCGTCGCGGCTCCGGCGGCGGCGGCCTCTCCTCCCTTCGGGTTTTTGTTCCTCAGTTTGGGAGACTTGGATGCGCAGGGCTGGTCGGAGACGACGCGGCTCGCCTCGGCTCTGGAGGGAGAGGCGGCGTCGGAGACAGGGCGGGGGGAGTCGTCCGGGGTGTGGACCCTGTCTGCGGCTCTGCTCGGTGTCGGGCTTTCAGCACCAGCAGCCTGGACAGCGGCTGCGCCTTTGGTGACAGCAGCGCCCCCGACCTGTCGCTCCCTGCCGGCGGACACGGGGGAATGACCTCGGCTGCTTCTCCCCCCTCCACCTCCTCCTCCACCTCCTCCTCCACCCTGCTTCGACGCCGTGAGCTTTGACGAGTTGTTGCCCTTCTGAGTCGCTTTACATGCCGGGTCTCTGAGCCCGGCCGGAGACGAGGACCTCTGCTGCTGCTGCTTCCGGCCGCCGCTGTCAGCAGAGGGCGGATTCATCATGGTGTCAGAGGATCAGATCATCCTCGGCCTTCGTCCCTGTAAAACAAACGCTCTTCAAACACACAAACTGAAACAATGATGGATAATGTGTAGGCGACGTATATCAAAGAAAAGGTCACGCGATCAAACAGTCCAATAATTCATCACATGGAGGATGCTGAAGAGAGGTGGGTTATGAATAGAAACAGGCTCCAGGTCGGCTACATGGGAGACCGCTGTAACCAGCAGCCAGCCCCTGTTTGATGAGACGCGAGCACCATCAGCTGTGGCTCGAGCAATTAGCCGAAACACATTTCAGTCACGTGCTCTGGTCAGAGAGCAATGGACAAGAGCGAGAGAGAGAGAGAGAGAGAGAGAGAGAGACGTCATTGGCTGTTCAACCCGAAGCACCAGCAGCCAATTAAACCTGGCTGCTTGTCCCGATTGATAGAAATCAGGCTGTGAGTGTCCTCTGTGATCTGATCCCAGACCTGCCCAGCACAGACAAAGGAGGATCCAGACTCCTGATAGGAGCCGCATCCGGAACCGCTTCCTGCATCGGCCATCATTTAACTCCTCATTTCCAACATGTCCGATGAGTCACTGGTGATGGATGGAAGAGCTATGACACCGACTTATCCCTATAACGCACAGGTGGCACAGTCTATCCACTTATACCCTCAGTCTCTTTGGATAGACAAAAAAGTCATTATCTCGCCAAACTCATTACATAAAGGTGTTTTGAAATGAGGTCAAACAATAGTGGGAGCTCAGCTCTGTGTGGAGAGTTGTCTATATATAAACAAGCAACAGTGGAAGAAGCCAGCTCGTAGGCCTGACAGCAGAGAACATGGTGTTGGACCACACACAGTCACTGCGTTGCCCTTCACACAGCTTCACGCTGCCCACGTTCATAGAACACGGCCGCGTGCTCGAAGACGACGAGTCAACAAATGGAAAGCTCCGAATCGAATCGCCTCGCCTTACCTTTTGTCGGTGTTGTGTCGGATGCTGACGGGCCGTGCGGTGATGGGGAGGCAGCTGGGATGCTGACTCCAGCGGCTCCCGAGCACCGAGCAACCTGCTTCATTATTCATGACATCATCGGCAGGGGGGGCTGCACGGCGACGTGGCAGAGTGCTCTCATTGGAAGAAGACAGGAAATCTCTCTGTCTCGAGCTCCATCCCCCCTCTCCACTATGAAGACATTGCTGTTCACCTTGTATTCAGCCATTTGAGTTGGTCTGTATTAAAATGTGGAAACATGATTTCCTTGTTGATTCAATGATCAGAAATGACTCAGCCCCTCTGTGGCCTGCATTTCAGTGAAGTGTCTATTTCAGTGAAGGAGCTTATTGTTTTAAATAAACTTTCACACGGTTAGTGTTTCTAATCTGATTTGGTTGGTCTCCTGTTTCTCCCATTTCTGATCTTTTATGCAAAAAAATCTACAACAAATTCCCAGAAACATTTTGTGAAACAACTTGATGTTAATTTGAAAAATGAGTCTTAGATTATTGAACTTCGTCAAGGCATGAATTCTTTTCATGTTACATTCTGCCTGCCAACTTATTTATTCCCTGAATCTGTTTGAATCTGACTTGTTAGGAAACAGAAATGAGCAATTAGAGCGGATTTGATTTGAGAGCAGTTTTTGTGTGTTTCTGTTTGAGCTTGTTACTGAGGATCATGTGTTTGGACAAAAGGGCTGATTTCCCCTGAGGTCTGTCATACACATATCTGATGTGTCTCAGAGACAGAGCGTAAAATAACAAGTCTGCAGGAAGTGCAGGCGACGGACTTTGATACAAAGCCAGGATTTGCTCTGAAAATTTTATGGAAGGTTCGCTTCTGTCGAGGCTTCAACAACAACAACAGCCAGCTCTTAGCCTCTTACCTCTGTGCAATCAATTTGCTTCTGTCACAGCAGGATTTACAGCACCATATCTTCATCCGTTAGGAAACGAGACTGTTCTCTATTGTAATCACAGCTTGATTGCCAGCTAAGATGTTGCAGAGCCAATCAGCCTGCACGGGGCAAGAATGATGATTCATTTTCTCTGAATAGGACAACAGATGTTTGGGGCCTTGCACTCCTTTTCACACACACACACATACACACACACACACACACACACACACACACACACACACACACACACACACACACACACACACACACACACACACACGCACACACAGCCATTCATCACTCCCCCCACCTATCCTTTCTTATGCCCCAGGACAGTTCAATCATTTGCTTGCATTTAAGTGACAGATGTCTCCTCCATTATGGAGGCTCCCATGTACCAGTCAGGAATTACAGAGTCTTCTTTGTCTTAGGTTTTACAAGAGAAGGTGATGCATTTTATCACGCATTAAAAAACAGATTTTATTCATCTCTGTCCTTACATAATGAATGTATAGTAGTTTGCTAAACCTACATCGCTTTATTGTTATTTCATGGTCTAGTTGCTTAACTTATGTTTTTAACAAAATTGGCTTGTCATGCTCCTCGGACTGAATCACTTTACCAGGATCCCTGAAATAGGGTGACTCATCCCAGCAGAGTCACTATGACCTCTTAAGATGGACATTTTCAGTATCTTGATACATATTTAATCACTTATCATGACGGGTAACCAAGGCTTTGTGAAGCTGGTGACCTATTGGTGCAATACATTTCTCTCCTGTGGTATAAAATACACGCCCGTCTCTCCAGTTCCAGTTGTTGTGCTCCACATATCCATTGAGTTTCTCATTGTCTCACTCTGTCTGGCTGTGGTTATGTGTTCAGTCCTTGTTGCTGAACACATTGCTTGTTGCTTTTGTTGCTAATCAAGATTGACATTTGAATGAAAGTATTTGTCTAATACTTTCTACACGTTTTAATCAGATTACACCAATTAGAGGGGAAAACCAACATGTAACACACAAACAGCATTCATACACTGAGGCTAAGGATAACAACAAGCAGGTCATATCTGCCACTCTGTTTATTATCAATGACATAAGCATTGCAGGGCATCAGTTAAAACACCCATTGTCTGGTTTTGAAGCTTTTCTACATGAAGAGAAAGTTTATTCCAGCGCATGTGTTTGAATCTTATTTCACACTGTGTGATGCATCTGCAGCTGTTCATCATTTGTCCAGCAAAATCCTCCTCCTCAGTGTGTTTATGTTACGGAGACTTGTCCGTCTACCAGGCAAGACTCCAACGATAGGGGGCAACTTCCAAGGGAAAGGTTGCTGATGATGTTATGATTTTCCGTTATCGCTTTGTGAAATTATTGCCCTGGGTTGAGGAATAACACAAACATCATCCATGTAGTACCCTTCAGCTAGTGAGGGCCTCCCACTCATAAACTCTGCAGGGGTATTTTACACACACACATGCACACGCACACGCACACACACACACACACACACACACACACACACACACACATATGCTCAACTGTGTTTCTCAATCTCTCCATCTATTACACAAGAACACCCACCCATGTAAATGAAACCTCCTCACATAAATCCACCCCCCCACACACCCCCACCCCCCACACACAAACACACACACACACACACATTTGCAAGCATACGCATTAAAACCTTGTTTAATAGTTTATAAAGCTTCTTCTGCTGGTTCTCTCATAGATGTTAGCTGATTTGAGGAAAGGGTTGGGTGGGTGGGGATGGGAGGAGTTTTGGGAGGATGACAGGGTATGGGGTCAGACAGCTGCTGTGTACAGTTACCATGGAAACCTTTGTTTCCTCTGAAATTGCCAAAATGGAGAGGGATGGGTCCTGCTATATATTTACTTTTGGTAGCATTTCCTTTTTGCTTACCAAACAGATTGCTATAGATTTGCCTTAGGCGCATTTTATTTTTATTTTTATTTTCATGTTGTTGTTTCCCTATTTGTCAGACATGCAATACATGACTGAAAATGACAGACCCCGCCCAGGACAGGACCCATTCCATATACTCCCTATGCCTGTTTTTTATATTGTTTGTTATAAAATTAGATGTGAGATGTGAGAGTAGTCTTATAGATGTATACAGCCAGTACTGTCATCAGCCTCAGAAAGGCATAAAAACAAAGCTGAATTCCAAACATACCATTGGAATTTCAACACATTTTTTAATAGTCTCATAATATCATTCTACACTGTAAAATGTGATTTAAATTTAGGTATTTTATTTAAGCCTATTTAAGTAAAAAGTACACAAGTTTTAAAAATACCACAGGCATGTACTAATTATGCAATGTGATGTGTGTATGAATGGGAAATATGCAATTAAAGTATAATAATACAATTATTTCTTGTAATTAGTAAAAGCTTATCTTTTATTGTTATCACACTCCTTAGTTATTTTCAAAACACTGATGTTCATTTAAAATGTGGAGGATAATATTCTGGTTATATTATAAAACCTAAATAACATGATGTTTGACACATAGTGAACATACAACACTGTAGAATAACTGTTTACTTGATCTGTATAAATCCTCTTTTACTAAAATGAAACCTTGTTGCCCTCTAGTGTCAGAAAAGCTCTGTTACTATTATAACAGACCACAGATTCTTTTAATATCAAAACATATCTTGACCCACAGAAAAGGTTAAATCATTTCTATCCTTGAAAATTGGCTGTTAACTAAAGTGAAGAGAAGCCAACAATTGTACAGGCATTCAGTTTAATTTAATTTGAAGAGAGTTCAAAGTTATGATACTTTAAAAAAAACACAGAGCAATGTGGGCATTGAAATGTCCAAGCTAACAAGTCGGGATGATTCCCAAAAGCACAGTGTACAAATTATCACAATGTAATATGTACAACACAAAAAGAACACAAATACACAGACAAGCACTCTGAGCAAGATGGAAATTGGTATTTACATTAAAATAAATAGAGCAAACCAATAAATAACATCAGTGCATTGGCAGATGGACGATATAAAGCTGAATTTGCAGATATAGAGCCAACAATTGATTTATACTCTATATACTACAGGACGAGCAAAGTTATTCTTCATAGTGGTATAACATACACAGTCACTATAGAGGTTCACCAGCTCTTATGATAAAGAAACCATTACATTTATTGTTTTAAATGTTTTTTCCCATGGTAAATTTACATTCAAGCCAGCTCAGGATATGGGTTGAGCCTGAAAATGTAGACACAAAAGATATTTGATTGAATATTTGAATCAAAAGTGGTTATCAGCGTGTTCTCCACAAATACAACATTGTTACCAGCATGTAAGACAAACAACAAAGTCAGAAGGGATATAAAAAGACAGGTAAGTATCTGCAAAGACAAAACTCAACCAGCTTCTCTTTCATAGGTGGGAAACAATGAAATCATCATCATCATCATCGTATTTGTTCTATGGATAATATTCATTAGATATCATTACATTACAGGTATATATAAAACAGGTTATGGTTGTGTACAGAAATAGAAAATCTAAATCTTAACCTACTATGCGCTACAATTGATGATTATTTCAACCTAAAGCAGTGATGAAATATCTCATCCCAGTCTCAAGGGGTCGACAATCTATTTGTTTCATTTTCTATGCTCATTTACCTCTGGATTATTTACCTTTTTTTACAATGTAAATTTGTGTCAATGGATGAAAGCTCAGAATTGAGGGACCGTACACTGTATGTGGATGACTGATGTGTCATAGGATGTGTACTGAACCTGTCTCTCATGTAACATCCATAGTAGCTTGAATAGATGGCATGTACATCATCATCATCATCATCCGTTTTGAATAAGCTTAAATACAAATTAACATGGTTGTGTATGTGCTATGATGTGTATTCCTGTCTCAGTACAGCAGTGATGAATAATAATTATGGTATATATTCATGTTCAAGCAGCTCAGGTGAACTGATGGTGGTGCCCACAACACGGCAGACAGGCCTGCTAAACTCTGATGTTCCTGTGTCAGGCTGAAAGTCCCTCTTTCGGAGACACACCTACTTGGCACCACAATAAAGAGAAGGATTGTACCAGACACTACTGTAATTTGAGTTATTTGTAATAAAGGTCACCTTAGACATGACCTTTGCCACTTCTTATTGAAACAATAATCCTCTCTCAACAAAGGCCTGTGTCTCAGTATTGTATCTACAACACTCGGGTCATGGCTTAAAATAAACACAACACTCTTTAACACATCCATTCATCCACATCTTCCTCAAATCAAGTCTTTCATGTTTTAGCACTAGCAACCGAGAACCGTAAGCAAGGCCCTACCTCTGCCGCAACCCCTCTCGCTCGCCTTCCTCTACTCTCTTTTAGCTCTTCCTTTCCTCTTTCTCCTCCCGGAGTTCTCCTGGGGCTTTTCCTCTTTGCTTCCCATCACCACTGCTCCATTGGCAGCCTTGCTGAGGCCATTGAGGGCCCCGTTGGAGAGGGCCTTGCCTGCCTTGGAGGAGGACGAGGTGTCGCGCCTGGGCTGCTGGCGGCGGTAGGTCTGGTAGTAGAAGTTGCCGAAGAGGATAATGAAGGTGATGGCGTAGCAGATGAGGGAGTAGTGCATCCAGTGGGGGAAGTCGCAGTTGACATAGAGAGACAAGGCCGTGTGGCCGATGGTGACGTGGAACTGAATCTGAGACACAGAGAGGATTGAAATCAGGGTTCATTGTTACACAAATGACATTATCAAAAATTAAAGCCTCGAACATGGACACATTTCAAGGAAAATTAGCCACATTAACTTAATGTTAACTTGTGTCTTACCATCTGGATGATGGTCAAATACTTCTTCCACCACAGGTACTTTTGGATCTTAGGTCCACAGGAGGCCAAGCCGTAGTACAGATACATGAGGACATGAACCACTGCATTCATGTGTGCACCAAAGAACGCTGCAAATAGACAGAAATCAAACCAATTATTTAATTTGTTGCGCCAATTTTAACAAAGCAAATTCTTTCATGTAAGTTTGTTTTCAACATACTATTCTGCTTTTCCCTTTAAAAAGATAACAAAATATATCAGATTTTATCAGCAACAACAGGAACCAAGCATAATCTGCAACATGAGCTACTCACACTGTCCTCCTGCCACCCATTTGATGCCGATCCACCAGAGCGTAAACATGGAACAGTGGTGGTAGACGTGCAGGAACGTAACCTGGTTGAATTTTTTCCTCAGGATGAAAAACACTGTGTCCAGGTACTCGATGCCTTTCGAGATGAAATACCACCACAGGGCTCCTGCCACCTGTCTCAGACACCAACGAAGAAGACACAGGAAGGAAACAGAGAGAAAAGGGGGAAACATTATAAAGTTTGAGATGTGGAATAGTTGATTTAGACTCTACATTTACTTGTTGTAAAAATCTAACATTAAGCTGTATTGTACAGCAAATTCAACCCACTTCCTTTATCTATTCGGCAGCCTCCCGTCCTCAGGGTCACCTGAGACCAAACAACACTGCTTTCTGTGTCAGGTGTAGAACGGCGTCATGGAGCAACAGGAAGGAACGTGACACTAAACACCTGCCGCGACTGCTCTGTGAGCTCACACTTTTTTTTTATACAAGGCCCAGTCTCCAAATTAGTAGAAGCTGATCGTGTTTCTAAAACCACTGAGCGAGACGCTTCTTACTGACAATACATTTCTTACAGAAGAGCAGTGAAGTGAAGTCAGATCACCAGCTATCTGTGAGACATGTTAATGAAGATAGTAAAGGTGCTTGGTTTCTTCTGACAGAACCAGTTATATATACCTATTATTGAATTAACATAAAGGGCATGTGACGTTCATTTCATGACAATAGGTATGAAAGTAGATGTGTGTCTTTGTGCATGTATCTGGAGCTGCACACACTCACCCTGACTTCATTGGGGTCGTCTGCATAGTTCACCGGTTGACAAATGTAGCTGTAGTTTGCAGCCCGCGTTGCCAGGAACAGCTACAGAACAAGAGAACATCTCCATGAAATGACCGATATGCAGGAAGTTAATAAAAAGCGGCCGAGTGGGAGGAAACAGATCGAGGAGGAAAGATGAAGCGCGTGCCGAAAACTGGATATGCTGTTATAAAGTTAGTCTAAACACATTTCATTTTCACACATGCAGGTAAAAAGTAGGAAAGAGTCTGACCACAACCGACCTCTTTAAAGATGAAGAAGTTGAGGAAGACCATGCTGAAGTTGTAGACAATGAGGGTTTTGCGGAGCTGGAAGGGCTCTCTGTTCTTCATGTATTTGGGTCCCAGCCAGAGAAAGAGCAGGTAGGAGGTGCTGATGGCCAGTGTGGGCAGGGGGTTGTCCATCAGGGGCCATTTCTCCACTCGCTTGTCTGTGGGACCGAAGTTCTCACAGTGTTACATAACTTGTATTCACGTCTACAGTGCATTAAGACAGTGTGGGCACAATGCCTGGTTATGTAAAGGGGAGGACAGGTTGAATTGGTGTTGAGTAGGAATTCAGATGATGATGGATTTCATCCATGGGTCCCTCTCTGCAGGTCACTTTGATGTAGACACTGCAGCTTGGTGCATGTGAGATGTGGTAGTTAAATCTGAGTGTCAACTCAGGTCCCCTGTATAGTATTATTGATAGTCTAGTATACACACATACACACACACACACACATAGATATACATTATTCAACAATATGGTGCAACCTTGACTCATCGCCTCACAAACTCCTACTGAAGCACCATCACTTTACTGACTCAGTCTCTACTGACTGATAACAGAAGTAACATAGCTGCAGATGTATATATGCTGCATGCACTTTTATTCGTGAGGCATGTATAAAAGAGACACACACACACACACACACACACACAAATGCATACAGATAAAATGTGTTTTTAATCACTTTCAAAACAACATATGTGTAAACAAAGCAGTTACACTGACTATCAGACATGATAAAAAAAAGTCAGGATTATTACCTGCAATAGTCAGGGTCCATTTGTAGAATTCAATGGTGTCATTAATCAAATGTGTGACGATCTCCATGTTTGTGACCTGGAACCTGCAGTGAAAAAAGAACAGATATGAAGAGTGAGTGAGCCCTTTGCAGTCTCAGCTCATCACATCAAGTGTGTGAGATAATACAGACTCAAATGGGTGTCATCCTCCTGGTGGTGTAATAATATTCCAGTTTTGTATGTTATACAATCACATATATTAAAATAGTATATGAATCCCTATAACAAGCAGACCCAGTCAAGCTGCAGACCGATTATAAACCCACAGGAGTGTGTGGCCCCGTGAGGCCCTGAGAGACAGGCTGTAGGTTTCATAGCGCACAAAGGCATAGAGCACCAGCCAGCAGAGCGCATGTGTCAGCAGATTTTTGGCTTCAACACGACCATTGGCCATATCTGTTTCCTTAACGACAGGTGCGCCCCCGTGCCACACGTTTACACTGAAATGCCCCCAACTACTATAGAGACAGACGGACAGGCCGAGAGGTAGCGAGGACGCACAATGTGATTTAATGATGCTAAAATGAAGACACCCCCCCCCCCTCTCCTCCGTACCCACCCCCGTCTCTCTCTGGCCTAAAGCTGATCGAGCTGCTGCAGCATCTGCCTCAGTCCCGCACGCGCTCTCTGTGCATCTGCCCTGAATACTCCACATCCAACACCACCACCATCATCATCTCTACACCATATGTCCCATGTTTTCATGCAGTTACATTTGCAGTGTGCGGTGTGAGGTGTTTGAATGTGCATTGTGCGGCAGGCACTCCGGCCTTCACACAGGCTGCGTCCAATCCGAACCACCACTGTTCCCAAACCTCCTTCATCCCTGTCACTGGATCTTTAAAAGCAACGTGTTTACACTGTCAATTTAAATTCAATGTGATTGTAAAAAAAATAAACGGAGGCTGCGCCCAGTCAGACACACCGAGGAGCACACTAACAGCACCGGTCCCGTCCTCTCCTCTGTGCCAATGAAGATGCTTCTTACCTTACCGTGTCGGTGCTTCAGAATAACCCGCTGTGTGTCACTCACTGCACGGCCATGCAGTGTGCAGCCGTCCGATCCCCTTCTCTCACTTCTCCAGCTGATTAATGGCTCAAACACACGGGGCGTTGGAGACACGGCGATGCGACGTCGAGATGATCCCGTCAGGAGACAACACAACCTCCACTGCGCGTCTGCCTCAACGATTATCTCCTCTCATCGCCACAGCGGCAAGGCAGACAGCACGCTTCCGATTGGATTTTCACAATAAAAGACAGATGATTTATTTTTCGTTGTTTGGAAATATAAACAAAGCGTTTATTAAATGTTACGTTTACAAAACGTAGCATTAAATAACAGCAGTATGAATGATAATTGAATCCAACCACGTATCCCACAATTTTTATTATTATTATTATTATTATTATTATTATTATTATTATTATTTGTGTCTAAATGCTTATTATCATTATATGATAATAATTCGATTATGTTCAGGACATTTTATATACTTTTGAGTCGACAATTGACGCTTTTACTTTAAAACTTTTATTAGTGTACAGTATATCCTGTCTGAGTTTGACTGTCCCTCCTGTGAGGCCTGGTGCAGCTCCGCTCCTGTGGTGCCGCTCGACGGCAATGATGGAAGATGTTATACGCACGCGCACAAAATTGAGGCGGATGCGGCAACGGTGACGCGCGCGCTGCGTCAAGTCGGCGACACAAAACCAGGAGGAACAGGAAAAGCAGTACGATTTCTTTCAAAATAAAGGTGTCGACTCCGCTGCAGTTCATTGCACAAAAAACTGCGAAATTGACACATTTAAAGACAGTTACCAAGCTACTTTATGGTCACTCGATGATATTATTTTGTGTGTTGTTAATGTCATTTCATCACTAGCTGTTCAAATGCGTGGTTTAAGAAAAGAGATTTTATGTGCGCCACTACCACATTCTACACACACACGCACACACACAGTGAATTACGGAATTGGATCGGGCTCACGTGTTGTTGTTTTTGTTCATTGTGATTTTATTTTGACATTACTGTGCAGCATCCTGTATCTGTAGCTCACGGTGTTGAACTGGACACTATGAGGCTGCACCGCTGCACCGGTTTCTCTCTCGGCTTTTCCCTACATCTGTTCGAGCTGGTTGTTTTACTCTGTAGACATGGTTTCAGTCGGTGATTCCGGGGTTTAGTCTTTACACGGTGCTGACGTGCGGGGAAAAGCAGAGATGGACTCGCATCAGTTATATGGTCGTGATCGTCCATCATAGGCCGCATCATCTGATCAGTGGCGCTGGTTCCTCACGTGAACATGGGCCGGTGAGATATAGTTTCGGACGGCGGAGGATCTTTCAGCGAAAAGCGCAAGACTTTGTCTTTTGGGTGGAAATATGAAGATTTGGAGCACGGAACATGTTTTCAGGTCTGATTCTGAATGTTTGGATTGTTGATGAAGCTGCCAGAACGAGAACAACCTGGTTATCAGGGATTAAAGTCAAGTGTTAAACTGTGAAGCTTGTGACTTTACAATGTCGTATGATTTACATGACTCCACTGAGTGATGGTGAGTCACTGTGAGTGTTAACATCAGGAGTCATTGACCTCTCACGTCAGTAAAACCTCATCAAAGCAAATCAACGCAGCATCCTCTGTCTCCATGGAGACGCTCCTGAGGATTTCTTCTTTCATAAGGGCATAATGAATCCTGTTCCTTTACACTATACACTCTTTGTACGTTTCTATGTCATTACCATTCATGTTATTTGTACTCCCAGTTATCCATGGGACGCAGTGGTCAAGGCCGCAATGAGAAAGTACCCAAATCCCATGAACCCCAGTGTGGTCGGGGTGGACGTGCTGGACCGCAGCCTGGACGCAGAGGGACGCCTGCACAGCCACAGACTCCTCAGCACAGTGTGGGGCATACCTGGCATCGTACGAGCGGTCAGTTATTACCACACAGACACTCAGTGAAGGTGTATAGAAAAACATGTCCATACAAATGCAGAGGAGGATGCAGATATTGGTTAAGTCTTAAATAGGTGCTGCGTCTGTGGAATTGTTCCAGCATATCCTACATCTCATATTGAACATAGAGATCAGACATTGGCAATGTTTCATGCACTACTGATGTAAAATGGTTTTGTTTATGCTGTGTGTTGTTCTGTTTGCAGATACTTGGCAACAACCAGACGCAAACTTATGTGAAGGAACATTCGATAGTTGACCCAGAGAAGAAAAAGATGACATTGTGGTCCACAAATGTATGTTTGTCCATCAGCCAGGCATATAACCCTGAGTATGCTGTTTGGATTAGCAGTATACATTATAATAGTTTTAAAACAGTAATTATTATTTATCTTATTTGTCTTCTAGATTACTCTAACTAACTTTATATCAGTGGATGAGAGGCTTCTTTACAGACCTCACCCAGAAAACCCTAAGCTGTAAGTACCCTGTGCAATTTGCATTTTATATCTGAAAGCTTGTTAGGGCTACAGTGAGTGTACGTGTGCAGACAGGAACAACATGCACAGTGATTTGCATATGATGTTTATGTCTCTCCCCGTCTGGCTTTATACCACCCTCAATCCCCACCTCAGTACCGTTCTGACCCAGGAGGCCATCATCACAGTTAAGGGAGTCAGTCTATGCAGTTACCTGGAAGATTTGATGGTCAGGAGAATGTCAGCCAACGCTAGTAAGGTAACAGCAAAAGAAAAAAAAAATCCATATATATTTGTTTATACAGTTTTTCATCTTTTGCATGTTATTTGAATTCTGGTTGAGGTAAGGAAGCAATATCTGATGATTTCTTTGCATGCCGTCTAACTGGGGATGCACTGTCTCTCCATTGTTCCGGGAACAGTTTTACTGGACACACCGGCAAAAGAATGTCTCTTCTTCAATCCTCTGTTTCTCTGTGTGTCTCACTGTAGGGGTGGGATGCTATTGAGTGGATTATTCAGAACACTGAAAGAGAATGTCCGTCTCTGTGACGTTTACTAACCCTGGTAACTCTTTCCTTTTTTTCACAACTTTCAGTCTTCTTCAGCCTTATAAGCATGACATCTTTTTTTTCTCAACTACAAAGTGTTCAATGATTGTTTAGCACATTATGTTCAGTGTGCATTTGTTTGCATACACAGGGCTACATGGCTACTTGTCCAGAAACCATTGGTTTTCCTCTGCAGTTAGTGCCCAGCCTGTGTGGGTTTCTAACATTAACACCTCTGGAGTTCATGCTCAGAGAGACAAACGCTGCCAAATCTGAATGGATATGAGGAAACACGAGAGCGGGAGTGTGTTTCAGTAGGATATAAAGTTGTGCTTGGTGTGACTCATTTCCCCACTAACTGCTATTCTGATTGTATTAACCGAGGAGGCCATGACAGTTTGCTGTGTTTCACACTCTCTTGTTCAGTGAACATAAGTTTTAAAAGTCCTGTGTGTTTATCTTCCATAAGGAAGTGCCTCAACTTTTTGAGCAACTTTGCTGGTTAAACTATTTTATTATTACCCCACATTTACCCTGATCTCATGTCCTGAGAGATACTTGATGCACAGGAAGGAAGCAATAGCGAGATATTTTATTTTAAACAAGGTACAGTAAGATATAATATGCAACAAGATGCAAAGTTTTTTTTTTCACATGATGTCGTTTTTCTGTATTGTCAAACATTGAAGGCTCCTGTGTGAGGCGGATTGTAACTGGTGCTTATTATGTGTTTCAAGAGGCACAAACTGTAGACTGTATGTGTAGGGTCTTAGCTCAGCAAGTTATTGTATTATTTTTATCAAAAATAAAAAAACATGGGAATGTACCATTAAGATTACCTTGTTTGCCTTCTGTCATGGCATCAATACACTGGCACCATTCTGTTGTGAAACTGTTGATATAGCTATATTAAATTGATGCCTGTGTATTGTTGCCTGGGCAGCGGCATCATGTCTTTCCCAGTCCCACTCATGTTGCTTCTTATTGTTTACCTTCTGTATAAATCCTACCGTTATGGCCCTGAGAAGCAGGGCCGGCCTGTATCTGCTACGCCGCACTGAGAGACGCACACCACGACTCTGTGCTAAATCTTTTCTCCTACTAAAATAAGTAATATTTACATGTCTTTTTTTTAATACAATGTGTACGTAATTCATGACATTGTTAATATTGTCAGACAACAAAGGTTCACTTGCAAGTTCTGTTCTATGTTCAGCTGTTCTCTTACTGCAACAATTAAAACAACTGTTTGAGAAGATTTGGTTTGAGGAATTGATCATGTGAATACTGGGTTTGTTGTTCCTTACAGAGCCTAGTTACAACCCTGGTGGTAAATGCCACAAAGGTCATTTGTTGAGGGGACACTAGAGGGAATTGCTTGTTGTCATACTAGTTATTCAGTGCCTTGTGCGTTTATCCAATCACTGTATAGCATGAGTAGACAGAGGTGATTTCCCTCGTCTTGTTTTTTTTAGTCTCAGGTGTTTCACTATCCCAACACCTGATACAAAAGGTACAGAAAACATTCTCTAGCATAAACTTTGACTTTATCATGTCCTGATGATCCGGAGTACATTTTGGAGCAGACACTTTTATGATCAACTTGCAGTTCATCATCTGTCCAGTAGATAGCACAAGTTTTCCCACTAGCAACAGGAACCAACAAAAACATGAAGCCTAGAATCCTTCAGGTGTGCGGAGGAAAATAATTTTAGGGCCACAGGTAAGATGATTTCCTTTTATTTATTCAATAGAACATGAACAAAATGCATTGCATAGCATGTACATCATTCCTCACTGTGAGCAGTGATAGCGGAAATTGTCTTCCTTCAAACCCCATTGTGCACGATGAGCCACTTGCCATCATCTCAATAAATAAACAGTAAACACAATTCGCTGGGTATTAAAAACAAAAACATGCAAATGGCTACAGGAAAATATGAAGATGATTCAGACAGGCGACATCAGTATCACAGCTTCAGATCTTATGTAAATGAGACATTTGGTGGTAATAAGAAAACAGCATCAGGATCTGAAAACATTGCAAAGAAGAAAGCAGTACCGGTTTTAAGTTTTACAATAAGGCACACACCACTGTAATATTGATTTTGATTACAGTCTTTGGTAATACTGCACTCAGGTGCGGTTGGTATAGCAGCCACAGCAGGAAATGAACACACTGTACAAAAAATGTATCAAATTTATATAAAAGTGAAAAAGAGCAAAACAAAATAGAAAAAGATATTGTGGTGTGTTAAAATATCAAATCACTCTGTCGAATGATTAATGCCAACTTCCTCACTTATATTCATTATCACCTAGCTACTGCTGCCAATCACGATTTACTCGTTTCCATCCCATAGTGCCAAGATTCCTACAAACTTACTCTGTACATCAATCACATTCTAAACCCCATATGCGCAGGCTTTGAAATGTCCAATAATGCAACTACTTCACATGTAGAAATCATTTCAATCTGAAAAAAAACAACTCAAATTCTCCAAATTGTGAAAAACAAGTACACACAGCTAAAGTCAAGAAGTGTGTTCATCTGGAGGTCTCTTTCCAAAACCCACATTAAACTAAGACTGATCGCTCACAGCTGAGTTTTCCCTTTCTTCCTCTGCTCTCTTCTTCTCCATCAGCAAGACGACTGCTCCTGCGTCTCTTTTCCTCTCTCACATTCACTCGCTTCCAACAGTGATTCCCCCACCAGTAGCCTCTCTTCCCTTCCGAAAGAAATCCAAATGTCCCACAGAGTCCTCTCCAGTCACACCTCAACAAAATATACATCCAGGAATCATACTGAGCACCTAAACAAAAACATCATTACACATTTCTGTATACAGTATATACAGTCAGTTCATCTGGATTTGGGGAAATCAGAAGTTAAAAAGGTTGATGAAGTCTTGAGGGGAGAGGGACATGGTGCAACTCTCTGGGTTGTTGGCTGTGCAGGGATGGTTTGTGTCCTGCAAATAGAAAGAAGAAGCTTATGAAAGAAGTTGTTATTTTTCTAGCAATTTTATTTTTCTTATGGGCTTAAGTGTTAAGTGAAAGAGAGGAGTGAAGGTTCCTGAACTACCTTCCAGAAAAGAATGTGACAGTGTGTGCAGAAGTGCAGGGTGTCGCTGTACTGTTCTCTGTGCGGATAGCAGCGGCTCAGCTTAAAGTACATCTTCTTCCACTCCAGGTGACCTTTATCAGACAACATCAGGCGCTTTCGGATCTAAAGAGAAGAAACAGACTTTGAAACTTGGCTAAAAGAGAGAAAATCACTGAAATATCCTCTGAAATGTCAGCTGTCTTAAGGATTTCTTTGGCACCACACTCCTACAAGTGTGCTCAAAAGGTGGAGAGGTTTCTCTTTACACAAACCAAATGGGAAACTCACTGCATTGCCATAACCTACTTTATAGTCTATAGCCTATAGTCTGAGTCTGTCACTTGCTTATCAAATGCCTGCTTCCCAGCACAATATAAGATAACTACAGTGTCAGTATGCACACACTGCTGCCCCCTATTTTCCAGTCAGGTTTATCACAAATACTTGACCCCGTTGTAGAGTGATTTTAACAACATGTACATATGAAAGCAGACTCTTATTATAACTGCTGGAGGTGGCATTATCCACACAATGAGGAAGACAACTAACCTGAAGTGGGGGCAAACGTACAGTTTGGTTGTGTGCACAGGTAGTGCATAATTCTTTTTGTATACATATTTAAAGATGAGCTATTTATTTACCTGTCTGTCTGTGAAGTGGTACTGGCAGAGTCTCTTCCACAGCAGACGATCCTCCGTGAGGGTCCCCAGCTCAGGACACACTTGGCCCAGGCTGACCAGGTCCCTACCGTCCGACAGGCACTGCATGATGTTGAGCTGCAGGCTGGCAGGCAGGTCAGTCAGAGTCATGCCTGTAGAGGCAGGCTGTGAGGAACAGCAGGCAGAATAATTAATGAATATAAAATGTTTGGGTTTTTTTAAACCTTCTTGAAGTCGCCTATTCTACACATGAGTCCAGCCTGTGGCACAATCTTACCCTGTTGATCTGAATGTTGTCCAGCTGCTGCTGCCACTGCATTATGTTCTCCATGCGGTGTACCCAGATGTTGATGTTCCCCACCAGGACCGACTTGCCCATGTCCTGAACCAGACCACATAGTGAAACGTACAGAGTCTGGAGCAGCTCTTTGATTGGGCGAACATTCTGCTGGTCATAGAGAACTGTGGGAGGAAACAAGAAACCATCATTGAGCTAAATTTATTACCTCAACCATGATGTGAAAGTGATGTTTTAAACTCCTTACAGAGAGATTAGTAGGACGGTCGATGGTAAAATATTTATAGAGAATCATTTAAAATCACCCTGTTAAACTAAATGTTTTTTTGAGTGGCTGAACTGTCCTCCCATGACGTTCATAATATTTGGTTGGCTGGTTTCATAACACCACCTAAACAACCTGAATCTCTGTTTAACAGAGGGAACATTTAGTTTACACTGTGGCTCACAGAGGTATCTGGCAACTGTCAGTGTTTTTCACTCTGCCATTAAAGCACTAAATTCACTCCACTGTCTTCTTTAGTTGCTTCAGGGCCCATTTACTCACTTATCGGTACATACAACAAAACAGGAAGGCTTCATCTTTGCTTTCTCGTATAATTTATGTTTTGTACTTTCAAAGGCTGGAAACATGAAGCATCAAATAGGAAAATTAAATAACTTTAAGGCAATTTAGCATTTTCTACATTTTCTAAAATGTAAGAGTTGCATGTGTGGGGACAAAAAAAACAGCAACCCAAGGCAGAAACTTAAATGAAAACTGGCTGAGTGTCTTGTAAAGAGTGACAGGTCTCACCTTTCTGTACCACTCTCTCCAGAATGTTCATGTAATTCTTCTGCGCCACTCCGCTGAGAGAGGGGAGCTGGGACTTGGCGATAAGCTCCAGAAGCTGGAGCAGGGAGACAGAAAGAAACACAACATAAATTCCATCCTGTCATATGCAGAGACTCTCTGTTCCATTGCCTCGTTACTTCATGTTTGTTTTGGTACATTCTTTGAAAGGCACCCCTAACATTGAATGCAAGGACAAATTTGGAGCCATTACACCTGGTCCTTACTCTCAACTGAAGCTGAATCCCATGAGCTTTTACAGCATTCTTCGCTGTGATCATTCTTCATCAAAGCCTCTTCAGCGGGAAGAGGCTACTGGAACGTTGTTGGAAAGCAGCCTAGTCTGTCAACTCCAGCGGCCTCTACAAACCAGCTTTTAATCATTTGACTCCTGATACTCTTTGTCATGTGAATAAGGTGAGCCATTTGACAGAATGTGTGTGTGTGTGTGTGTGTGTGTGTTTGTGTGTGTATGTGTGCGTGCACTTGTGTGTCCATGCAAGCATGCTTGTTTGTGTGCGTGTATGCCTACGCGATTGTTGCCACTGACCAGTGGATAAACAGTGGGTTCCAGGGTGGCATGTTAAGCGTGTACCAGAAGCTGTGACATCATGGAGAAACTCAAGTTGACCCTTTCACAAAACTAACTCAAGCATGTGACCTTTGTCATTTTTCCAACATCAAATAGTGTGTGGTACTTTCTGGTAAACTCGGGAATGTGGGGGGGGGGGGGGGGGGAGTGGGGGGGCACTTAGCAGTGCAAGTCACTAAGTTATAAAAGGCTAAAACATAATCAGCACAAACTGTCCCCACTGCGTTGTTCTAAATTTATAAAAGGCGGCTCATGAAAAATTCAAGTTTATTAATGCACGTGGAATTGTACTGTGAACATTCAGCCTACTCCTAAATAAAGGTGATGGGTTTGAGGATCTTGATAATACCTACCTTTGAACTACTAAACTTCTCTATCCAATTTTGTACTAAGTTTAAGCTTCCTCCCTCCTGGCTCTGCAGTTTCATTCTTTCCAGCTACATTCGTAAAACCTAATCCCATGTCCTCCTCCTTTAAGCCACTCATCAAGTGTTCCTCTCTTTGTAGAACAGCCAGGCAGAACAATGTGCATTTCTGTATCTACTTTTAGCCCCTGCTGTTTGCTAAACTGTACTTCATAGCTCGGCGTGATGCTCACAGTCCTCTGAAAAACACACCAACAGTAGTGGAAAACGCAAAATCCTCTTATTATATGAGGGCCCTAAAAATCATCATTTTAAAGTGTCTGTCTCCTTGAAATAACCTCCATTTGCCTGCTCCAAGAAGAGGGGGGACCATTTGTTGTGTCTTTGTGGAAGAAACTGATCTGTGTAACCGAGACAGCGTTAAATGAACCTGCAAATGCCATCAGACACAACCAGCGAAGAGCAGTGACCCAGGATACCATGTCCCGACTAAATGCTAGTGTTACACAGCCATATTGTTCTCTGGGCTTAGCACACTACACTGCACTTGTTAGCTGGAGGCGGCAACTTAAAGGTCAGCCCCCAACCTCGAACAGAGAGTTGGCCAGCTGAAGTCTGACAGAGTACACGTGTCTCTATGTGTCTGCCCAAACGCTTGAATCACCTGAACAACCACAAGTTCAGGTTCTAGAAACGACTGTCAGATGGCCGCACCTCACTGCACAGCTGTCACCCCCCATCACTCACTCTCACACTCACACACACATTCACATGTGGTCTCACCCCACCAGTGCAGGAGACCAGGACCACATGCAGCTCTCAGCTCACATGGGAGCACATGTGGGAGAGCTGGTGTTCAGTTTAACGCAATGGAATTTTGATGTGAAGGAAGTACAACACAGTGCATCGGTCTTACATTCAAGATAACACAAAGATCTTTAACTGAATGCACTGAACTAAGCAAGCAGAAATAGATTCAATTAGGCTTTGGCTTTAACAAAATTCTGGGATGCCAAATGGCTTTTGTGATCCAAAACATAACTGTATTCCACATATACATACATTCTCAGAGTCAGTATCATTACCACTTAAAGACCCATGTCTGCAGACCAATGATAAGAACCTGGCAGAAGCCTACACACCCTCGTAACCTTAACCTCCTTTGTGCCGCTAAGAAAAACATCTATTGACAACCACAGAGGAAGACAAACAGAACTCACAAAAACAGAGAGAAAGAAAACGAAAGAAAGATGTAGACTCACTCTGACGACGTAATTGAATCTCCTCGTGTCCTTGATGGCGCTGCAGAAATCTAAGCGGTTGAAGGCCTCTCCCAGTGTACAATATCCATGGCGCTGGAAGAATTTAATTATAAGGGTATTAGATTGCGATCCTCTGTAGGAGTATAGAGTTTTCGCAGCATGTTTACGTTTGCAATGATGACATGAAAAGTTTTACCTCTTTGGTGCTTCCTTTATGAACGTAGATCCACTTTTCCCTGTAGAAATCTATGAGAAGCAGCAAGTTTATATGAGCAGCTGGCCTCATTAAGCAGCTCATAAGCTTTGTGACACATGCACATGCACACACCACAGCTAAGTTTCAGACTGAGAGTAGTTATGGAAATAGAGTTCAGGAAACAATGGAAAATTAATAATTGATTATATTATCAGGAAATGGCCTCCTCATGAATGTTACATAACATCCTCATGAGCCTCTCCTGCTAATATGTCTGATCTGGATCATGACTTTTGCGTGTTATTACATGATTTGTCATCCTTTGCATATTTAAATAAAGTGTCTCTGGGACTGTGACTCACAGGGGACCTTGGTGTTGTTGTTCATCATGT
The DNA here is from genome assembly GCA_016785345.1 of Trinectes maculatus. NCBI lineage: Eukaryota > Metazoa > Chordata > Actinopteri > Pleuronectiformes > Achiridae > Trinectes > Trinectes maculatus. The sequence goes on from JAFBJQ010000105.1 coordinate 500,272, forward strand.
CTTTTTTCCTCTTCTTGGCAGCCATGTCGTAGTTGAGAGAAAGCAGTAAGTTCTCCTTGTTGAAACACTTCTCCTGTTCGACCTTGCAGAAGCTGGAGAAACACAAGGACACACGTTTTATCAGAAGGCATCGCTCCCCACCTATTCATCTCAGTGCACAACCTTATCTGCAGCTTCTTATCGGTTACATGAGCTGTTTTCTTCTGTGCAGCCGACATACGGTGACTGACTTTGTTATGCATGTGATTTAATAGTATCCTGAGGCCATGTTAAAGGTAAACATTAGAGTGAAAGTGCGTGTAGTCAGTGTGGAGAGCAGCACAGATGTTTGTTAATCCACTCACTTGTTGTGGGTTATTAATAGCTCAGAGATTAGCTAGCGAAGGAACATTGCCTCAGAAAAACACTGTGGTTCGTGATATGGAAACAACATCCTCCTCTCTCTCTCCCTCTCTCTCTCCCTCTCTCTCTCTACAGGCACATAAGCTGCTGCGCATTTCCTAAACTGTTGTGATGCAGACTGCGCCATTTGGCTCGTTCAGTGACCGACCTCTCCACGGAGACGTTGTTGTTTGTGTCGTCTGCTGTCGTCTTTTTCCATCCCTCTTCAGTTTTAACCCAACTCTGACCAGGTGACCTCCAGTCCTGTCCGAGAAACGGCATCCTCACTAAACGTCTTAAGCTTAAACGAACTTAAAATGTACCAGGAAGTAGTCCCTGTCCGGGTTTGTGTGTATCCCCGCTACAAGGTTCTTTGTCTTGAACGTGTTTGTGCTCTGCTGTTGTCATTGCGCAGCTCTCCTTATATCCTCCGACTCAGAACCCGGAAACGCGCGAGATCCGCCCACTTTGGAAACTTCCCCGCAGCACGTGGCTTTGTTTATCAACTGGAGCGTTGCAAAATCAGCTGGAGAGAAGAGCAGGGGGAACAAGACTGTCCATGTCACGGAAAAAGACAGAGACTGAGGACACCGACTAAATTAAAGCTGAGAGGTTTCAGGCGCGTTATGAATACGACAGTTTGTTTTTTTCACGTTTAGCTGTTATATAACCACCCCTTTGCCGCGATCAATGTTAGAAAGTACATTTACTCGAGTACCATACATTAGTTTGGGGTAATTGTAACTTACCCAAGTATTTTCATTGTGTGATACTTTGTACGATTATTTCACTCACTACTATTTTAAACTTGTTGACTATGTTGTATGTTGACTTGTACTTATAGGTACTAACTTTGTGTGTAAATACAAAGGTAAAACATTATATAACATGTACATTCACAAAATTCTTTGTCGCTCCTAGTATTATAAATAGATGAAGTTGTCCTTCAGATTCTTTTGTGTGGGGATGTGTAGGTATGTTACTGAAGGGTGGGGGTGGGAGGTGGGCTGAGTCTATTGTAGTTCAATTGCTTTTCAGTTTTCCCAAAACATTACTAACTGATCTGTGAAGGGTTGAGAGTATTGTGTTTATTTTGGAGCCAGCTACTAAAGATAATGTGTTACTATGTCTGTCCAGGGCACCGGGTCACCACTTATCAGCCTAATCAAACAAGCGACATATTTACACAGTCATCTGTGACATGTTTACAAACCCAGTTTAGTTTTAACATCGGACTCTTAACATCTTTAATAGCCTTCATCGTATCAGTCAACATGTGCCCTCATAGGCAGAAGGCTTGTTTACAGTGTAAACTCTTTCACAGTGGTTGTTGTTGTGCAAGATCAGAGGCAGCTGAGCACTGGTTTAGTCATCAGCATACAGTAACAGTGGGATCAATGAGGAAGTGCTGTTATCATTTACACCACTGGGCACTCTGATCACTGAAGTGTAAAGTTCACTTCCTATAAAGCACAAGAAATGCTTTGTTTGTGCACTCATTTTCAGTCAAATGGCACAGCAGTGGGTATCCATGTGATATAGATGATATCTGATCATCTATATCCATGTGAGTGAATGAGTGTATGCTCACATGTCTGTCTGGACTGAGGCTGGAGGGGTAAAAGAGGGAGGGGCTTCAGGATCCTCATAATTCATTACACTATACAAACTACAAAACATGTTAGCAGCAGCACATGGTGCACAATGAGTACACAACCAGTGTTGCTGCTCAGCTTGTGTGTGTTAAGACACATCTTGTTAGAGTAGCATGATCAGTGTTGCTGCTGTGGCCAGTGTAGTTTGTTTGTGCTACAGACTCACTGCAGCTCATGCATTGCTGAAGCTTTTGAAACAGATGCACCTGTGGCTTTGTGTCTGTGGTTTTAATGCAGCACCCTAATATAACATCAGAGGACTGTGCACAGACCCTGCATGTTAAAATATGTCAACAAGATGTTGCCTTAAAATATATACAAACACATTGGGCAAACGTATTCTGATCATGACTTGCAATTAAGTCAGAGTCATGATCACTTCTACATCTGCAGAAGTGAGACACTCTGAAATAGTTCAGCAGTTCCCCATGTGGGTAAACACACAGAGCCACTGTGTGTGAAAGAAGCTGAACTAAAAAAAGAAAGTAAAAATGAATTATTGTGTGAACTGTGGGAGTTATATAGTAATGTGTGTAGTGTTGTCACAATGTGAATCTATTTGTAGGGCAGGCCAAACTACAAGATGTCTGGGAAAGTCCCATATATGATATATCTATATAATTCCAAATAACACATCTCTCACCCACAGTATGTGTGTCATATAGCAGCAGTAGAGATTGAATGAGAACGAGTTAAAAGGTCATCAGTGAGACATCGCTCTCTGACTTTCCCCTCTGTCCATCATCCCTGTTTTTGTTGTGACTAGCCGTGACAGCTGCTCCGTCCAACTCGACCCTGTAAAGACCCGAATGACAAACACGCTCACACTCGTACATTTGCACACAGTCACACACATACACACCTGTTGCTGTTCCTTCTGGGTGAGTTTCATCACTCGCTCAGGTTCTCTGTTGTGAAACCCTGCTCATCAGGTTCCTCGCCCTCCCTGGTCACCCCTCACACCTGCCATCTTGCACAGCAACCAACAGGGCCTCACGTGGTGTAACACTCGCCCCTGTGTTTGTTTCTCAGAATAACATCATATCACCTACACACTATAGTTTTTCCAGCCCCCCACCTTTTTCTCGCACTCCACCCACTGTCTCCTGGACTCCATTCGCTGGCAGTGACTGACTGAAGCATCTGACCCAGCAATTTCTGGTTTCAAAGTAATGCACACGTAGTCCCCAGTCTTCTGGTCACATTGTGTTTACTCCAGGTGAAACAGCTGACATTGGTTTATCCGGTTAGTTGTTGCTGATCTAAAGGTTGACTTTGTGTAATAGTTCACATAGACCAGAATGTTCTCTCATGAAGATCATATGTCATGTTTAATGAAACAACTTTGGATTGTGCAATGAACTGTAAAATCAAGTAAGGTCCAGTGAGGTCCAGTCCTGCTGGATAAACAGGCAGCTATATCTGTGTATGTTAATGGACTTTTTCTGTTAGCGGAACACTGAAAACTCAGAAAACCAAAAATACGTTTAAAAATTTCCCATAGGATAGCATATTATTTTAAGCTGTTCTTTGTAAATAGAAACATTTCCTGCATTATGGTCCATATCCCCATGTGGGATTTTGCTATGATCCTGTCTGGGCATGTGAAAGTCCTGGTCAGCAGTGTGAATGGAGTCAAACAGACACGATGAGACATACAGGACACATGTGCGGCTCAGATGACATTCACAGTCAACTGAACTGTTGACTGCATAGATATAGCAATGGTAAAGGCCATATATAAAGAGTTACATTTTATTATCAGAGAAAAACGTACAAAAAAACATAAAAACTGTAAAGTTAAAAAAAAACTCACTCCACAAATATTAAATTTCATTAGCAAATGAATTCATTATAAATTAATCTTTGGTGTTGTAGTGCTTTGGCAACATGTGCATGTCATAAATGATAATAAACCATATGATGAAACTCAAAGCTCAAAGTACAGTAGAGATACAGAGATGATGCCACAAAACCATGATGCCACAAAACCACAAAAAGGCAGTGATTCCGGTTCAAACCCAACCCAACATTTTTTTTCAAATGAATATAACAGAAATTTGACTGAGGCCTCAAACACATGAAACACTGACTAAAAATTAAAAACAAGATTGAATCCTGTCTCTGCATCAGCTACGACTTTGCCCATGTCTGTGACATGCACGTCAGAGTCACGGATCCGTGGTCGAACACTTTATAGGGCAGAGTCCCCTTAGATGTCCAACTGTCTGTCTTTGGGTCATAGCAATCAAAATTGTCAGAGTCCTCTATGATGTCATGACCGTTGATGCAGCGTCCACCGGTGACGTAGATTCTGTTATTGAGAACGGCCGCAGAATGGTGCATCCTCCTCTCCTTCAGGTTGGCACACTTGATGAACCGGTTGGCCTTGGTGTCGTATGCGATCATTCTCCTGGTGTATCCTGTGACAGGGAGATACTAATGTGTGAAGGGGAACTCATGCGGATCTTGTACTTATGTTGTAGTGCATAAAATAAGTGAATGTAGTGCATGATATTAGTGGAGCTACCTCCAATGATGTAGATTTTGTCATCCACAATAGCAGCGGGAGCAGACACATTCTTCACTGTCCTGTTCTCCATCTTAGACCACATGTTCCTGGCAATGTGATACACCTACAGGAGGGGAGGGGGAGAAGGAGTGACAGGAAATAGATTGAGTGAATGAATGAAACCTGAAAACTCATGTGTGTCATCTAGTTGAGATCTTAATGTCTTACCTGTATTATTCTCACGGGGTTCTGCATGGCATCTTCTCCTCCAAACATGTAGATCCTCTGGTTAGTAGCAGCTACTGCCGGCTGCAGCACAGCCACCGGCATTGGTGCAACTGTCTCCCACTGATTGAACATACTGTTGTACCTGATGATAAATTTTAAGATGTGCAAGAAATTGGCACCTTAGTGTGTCTAAGCTCACATACACTATAACACACAATCAGTTTCTTGATTTTGAATAATGGCGGTCCAGCTCACCTCTCTACGCTGTCTGTAATGTGCCTGTCAGGTCCCAGGCCACCCAGGACAAAGATGAAGTGAAGATATGACACACTCTGGTGGGCAAAGCGTGGCTCCAGCATGGGCTCTGCTGTTCGCCACTGGTTGGTCTTGAGGGAGAGGGTGTAGACAGCTGGGCTGACTTGACTGTACTTGGGTGTGTTTGTGGTCAGGCCTCCGATAACATACAGGATGCTGTGAAGGGCTACATAAGAGGCCTTGTACAGACGGACAGGCAGCTTGGCAAGCCACTGCCACTCCTGGCTCTTCTCATCAAAGACCAGCGCGTCCCTCGAGGTCTGCTCGTTGTTCTTCCTTCCTCCCACCACCACCAACATATCACTGTAGGTGTATCGCCTTGGTGCCATCCAGAGGTTTTTGAAGTCTCCAGCTGTATCTCCACTGCACTTTGTGTTGACAGAAAACATGAGGCGCCTCACAGAATCGATGAGCTCTGTGCAGAGGATGGAGGACTGGATCAGGGGATCGTTGGCTATGAATCGGAAGAGGTAGGTCGGGTGGATGTGTCGAAGGCGAACCTTCTTGAAAAGGTCGCTAATGGCACCACGCCTTGATAAAGGATCGTGGTGGATCCAAGCAACAAGCGTCTCAAAGACCTGCTCCTCCTCCGCACACAGACCATCGTCTTCCAGGTATCCCATGATCTCTGGTAAGGAGAGCTCACACAGATCATCGGATGCTGACACATCAGAGAAGCTCCTCATCGCCATCTCCTTTGCCTTGTCTCGCAAACTGTTGCAATTCATGATTTCAGAGAGTCTTATCATGCTCAAACAGTTATCTGGGCTCAGCTGCTCCTGGAGGAAACTAGAGCAGGCCTCAAAGAGACGGCCATATTGCAACATGGATGCTGCCTGCATCAGAGGTAGCACAATATCCATGCTTATAATAATGAGTCCAGTGTAAACATAGTCAATGATATGACTGAGAATAGTTGAGGTGATGCCCTTTAAGTCAATCTTGGTCTGCTGCCGCTCTATGAAGTCGTTGCAGAACATGGCTCTGAAGTAGGGGCTGCTGGAGACCAGGACGTTACGGTGACATGGGATCTCCATGTTTCCTGAGCATAGTAACACATCTGTCAATATTTTCTCCAGCCTTAGTCCATTCAGCTGCAGGAGCAGGTTGGAGGACTGCTCCTTGTCTTTGTAGTGGAAGACTTTGACTGCTGGCTGGTCCATGCTGAGGAAGGAGACCATGCCGTCACTGTCAAACATCTGCTTTTCAGGCTCTGCTGTATCTGACAAAATGTGACGGTGCACTCGGGAAATCATCTGTGTATCTGGTGAATTTTAAACCAATGACTAGTGACGTGAGTGAGAAAAACGTGCACGTGAGAAAGCGCAATGTGAACATTTTAAGGAACAGCACATACTATCAACAAGGCAGATGACTGTATACACGTTAACCCTGCACTCTAGCATGTAATGCAAGTATACAACCAAGTAAAACTTATGTCTGATGCACATTCACCTAAAATGTTTTCAGAGTCATAAGACAAAACTCATGTCTGTGGCTCACTCCATTACTGTGTCTTACCTCTTTATGTGTTATGTGGGGTCCCTCTCGGTCTTCAAGGCCTCAGCAGAAAAGATGTCCTGACATTTTCCTGTACTTTCTCGCTCTTTTCTCTCGTGTTGTTGCCGTGTGACCGTACGTTCCAATCGCAATCTGTCTCTGTGAAGCAGCGTGTTGCAGACTGTTTGTTGTTATGGTCCCTCTCCACGAGGCCTCTGTGTACATTCCTGCCCTAAAAATAGAGCTCTCCCTTTGGCAACGCCGCTGCGCTCGCATGTGACTTGTGAGTGTGACGCATCACTTAATCTCTCCTCTTTCCATCTATTTCTTGTTCCGCACTCCATTTATCTTTGCCTTCGCAAGGCCTCTTCTTTCTTCTCTATAGTTTGCCGTCCTGTCCATGGCGTCATCTCTATCTCTGTCTGGCACATGATTGTTGCAATAAAAAGGGCAATGAAACTTGATTACAGTCGTTTTGTTGGCTGCCAAGTCTTTTGGCTGAGTGATGGGACACAGATATACAAAACAGGATTAGGTTACTGTAGAAGCCACATAAACACAGATATGAGGAAAGTCAAAGAAACAGCCTGACCAATCATACTACTATGAGTATTAGAGTGAACATATTTCATGTTTACCCAGGAAGTAAATAAAGGGAAAAAAGAATAAACCCTTTAACCTGTACATCTTTGGCTTTGTTTTTCACATATGTATTCATCCCTTAAACACAGAGAAACATCATAATTTACATGTACATGAGGAACATGCTTGGGTTTCCTGTCTTTGTGTTTGTTAAACCTATTTCCATTCCATTAGTTTTATGTTCATGGAACAGATAGAGCTTATTGACCACAGTAGCAGCTTTCGCTGAACACAACCAACAGAATGTCAATACTTTTGTTTGTTTTGTTTTGTTAAGCTGAAAAAGAATCAAAGCATCAGCGCTTGTGTGGATTTTTTGGTAAATGTGGGTACACAAAAAAAACACAAAAAATGCAAATGTGACATGAACGTTGATTTGTTTACAGAAAATCAGACTGCTTGAGCTACAATTACCAGAGTGCAGAGTGATGCTGAATGTGGACTGCACATCTAAAACAACAGGTTAGATCGTAAACTACAAGCACTGAATTTTCAGAAATTGTAGAGGAATGCCAATAGCTGCATTGGCATCACATAACCAAACAGCACCATCTAGTGGTTGAATTAATACGAACTCAATGAAAACTGCTTTTCTTGTAACTCTTAAACTACGTGACGTTAAACGTTGCATGCAATCTGAGTCTCTCCATTAACAACAATATGCTAATTTGTGATCTAAAAAAATCTTATCTATACTGCTGGGCAATGTTGACTGCATTGTGACAAAATGTCCAAAACAAATGGATGATCTGTTCTTTTTTGCACTGACAATAAAATTATGTCATCAGTCTTTACAGTCAAGGGCAAGAGCTCAGTCTGTTTTTTTCCCTCAGGAAGACTACAGTGTCATGTTGTAAGCTACACTTAGAATTATAGCATCCTTTAAAGTGAAGCACATTGTCTGTTATCGCTGGTCCGTCACCTTGACAAAATGGCTCATTAATATCTGCCTTGAGGCAACAGCGTATATTAAAAGTTAAGGCTTTGACACACAGTTGGCAACAGAACATTTCCATGCAGCAGCATAACTGTTACCACCCACCGCACTGCGCTGTGCCATCATATCACCAAATGATTATCTTCTCACAGGCATATGGTCTATTAGAGCCTATACCCAGGGGATTCAGATCTCACTGATTAGTACTGTCTGTGTGTGTGTGTGTGTATGTGTGTGTGTGCGTGTGTGTGTGTGTGTGTGTGCAGGGCAAACTACTCTCCTTGATAATCTGGTCAATTAAAGAAAATGATAATATGTAAAATACATCATGGTCAATGATCTTAAATTGTGGGCTATATTGAAATAGTTTGATGTTTCATAAAACACCGGGTACAGACAGGAGAAAGGACCAGGTAATGATTTGATTTCAACTGTTTTTTCTCAGTTACATCTTTTAGACTCTTTAATAATGCTGAGCTATGCTAATGCACATCAGGGAAGAGCAAATGGCCAACATGGTATCCTGCAACAGTGCTGAGCAGTAGAGAGTTTTTAACCTCAGATGCCAGTGTCCTCCCAAATAACTGGTTTTAATCCTAATTCTGTGATAAATCTCAGACTCGGTTTGACAGATACTGGCTTGTCAGAGGTTGCTCTGGCTCCGAGGCACCAATATTGTCTGAATAAGCTCAGTGAGACATACAGCCCCAACAAGCTCTGCTTCAACAGAACACTGAAACAAGGTTAGTTTGGGTCTAATGATGGAGGGTTGTTTGCTCACTTGCAGAACTTACGCCCAGAGCTTCTCAAACTGACACATTACCTGTACAATGGGTATGAAGTAAACTAAACATTTGCATTGTATTTGCAATGTAAACTTAAATAAAATATTCAGCATACTGATCATGTAGAGCAGTTTTATACAGATCTCAAAGAAAACACCCAGTTCCGATGTCATATTACATCAGAATCAATAAAAGCAGTTTTCAGTTTATTTTAGTCCAGCTTTATTGTATCCACTAGGTGTCAGGCCAACGTTAAGCAAATTTCACAATGGTGGAACTATCAAATCTAAACTCATAGCCAACTGATAAACACAACAACAGATGAGCCACCACTTGCCAT